>CAKALG010025373.1:0-10750 GCA_916700815.1 Helicolenus hilgendorfi
ATTATTACATTTTATTTATTTATTAAATTATGCATGGCTTCCCTTTGCATCTTACTTTTGGCAGTTTCCGTCCTTCATACATAACTACATATTTTTGTAATAATTTACAGTTTGGATTCAGACACATCTTGAGAACACAGCTCTCACCTTTGGGAGTCTTCTCGGGGGCAGTGAAGTAATATCCGCCACCTGGTCAAAAAAGGTCAAATAAGAGTTTCTGTAAAGTGCTATAAAACCTTTCGGTTCCGTTTCCCTTCAATAAACACCACACATTTGACTATAAGTTAGCAAAATGCCGCTGAGAGAGATTGTTGCTTACCTGCTGTCTCCATTGGAGTGTGTGATGTTGACTCAGCATATCTATAATATAGAGGCAGAACCATGTTAACTCACCAATAGGTTTGCTTTTATAGAGTTGATACTGTAGACGTATGCAAACTATTACAGCAATCCCCTATTAATTGTACATGCACCAGTGTACACTAGTATTTAGTTTTTTACATGAAATTATGATCCTAAATCTACTGTGCTTTCACCTTTACCTCGTGTTGGCTGGCTTCAGAAATCTGTCTTCAGCCAGTCTGATCAGCTTGCTGAAAAGCTGATCCATGGTGCAGCATATGAACGGGTAAGACTCTGGGTTTTTGTAGCTGAGTGGCAGCACCACCATGAACTCCTCTGTGGGTTTTCCAGTTATTCTGTTAAGCTCCTCTATCTGCTTCCACACTTCTTCTGATGAAAACCCTTCCTTTACCGTCAACAAAGACATGTCAGGGTGTGGACTAATAGCATATAGATCTTTTATGTCCTCACTTGATGAGGACAAGTCTGGTGTACACAAGACATGATACCTCTCATTTTCATATATCTCAGTTTTCCGAACGTTTGTTTTGAGTGACAAATCATTTGCTAGGATGACTGTTATTAGAGCTCTGTTGAAGGACACATCACTTCCCAGGACAACGACTGAAATCTTCCTTTCTGTGAAAACAAAAATACATACAATAAAAAAAATATCTTATATGTGGTTCCACTTGATTATACAAAAGAGGGTCCTTTTACTTCAACACCAAATCGTATTGCTTCCCAAAAATAAGTTTATTAAAGTGTGCTATTAGTATACTTCTTTAAACTAAAAATAAGAGCGCATACTTTGTTTACTTTTTATGTACTCATCAGAGATATACTTAACAAAAACATACTTAAGTATACTGACAAGTACACAGAAAAGTATAAGTATATTTGGCTTATAGGCCTACTTGTACTTACTCTTTTGATCGAGATATACTTAGTGTAATTAAGTATTCTTGAGTCGCAGACTCAAGTCCCTATCTCTGGGCTACAAGTATACTTGCAGTATAAAAACTATTAAACTAGTATTTTACTGAGAGTATACTTTAAAGTGCACTTTCAGAAACTATAAAGTGGGCTACAAGTATATACAAGTATACTTGCCGAGTAAAAACTATTAAACTAGTAGTTTACTGAGAGTATACTTTAAAGTTCACTTTCATGAACTAAAACGTGGGCTACAAGTATACTTGTAGTATAAAAACTCTTAAATTGTACTGAGTATACTTTAAAGTGCTCCTTTATAAACTAAAAAGTGGGCCAATTTAGTGCCAAGAAGTGTTAATGTAGCACACTTAAAAGTATACTACAAGTACATTGATATTAGCATACTTACTACATAAGGTATACTTGTGAAATATATACTTGAACTTTACTTCAGTATACTTCATAAATACTACTTTTTCGTAAGGGAAGCAGAGATAAAAAAAAAAAAAAGACTTACCCTGAGACATGGTCCTCAGATCAAGGGCAGCAAAATACGGAGGAGCTGTGTGGTATCTGCAGAATGTGCTGGCCTGTTTTATATTGTTATGCAGATGTTATGGGCGGGACAGCTGTGTAGCTACCATATAAATCAGCAACAAATGCCTTACTGTAATATTCATCTTTCCTGAGACAACGCTGCTGAGAAAAGATGGCTTCAATTCCTGCTGGTAAGACTTAAACTACAGACTTGGTTGTTTATTTTTGCTGATTTGATATGTATTGTGATTTTTAAGTATTGCGATGCGATATTGCGATTTTTTATAACTTTTTTATAACACTAGACCAGGGGAACAAGTTAAATCATACACTTCTAATGACTTTTACTTTGGAAAATATCTAAATTAATCCAGTAGAAATGTTTGATTTTCAGCATGTATGTAGTCAGAGATGTCCTGAAGTCAAATATATCATCATTGTCAGGAGTTATTTATTATATTATTTATCCAGCAACCCAAAGATCAAAGAATAAAGACATTCCCCTCACAGATTAGTGGTGTTTTCTTTTTAATTTATAAGGGACATGTAATGTTTTATACTTCTGGTGAATATAATCCAATCAATCTTATTTCCTTAGATGTATTTTGTATATACAGTTCCCTTTGTTAACACCTTATTTTGAAAAACCAGACGTAGTCACTACTTCCTGTAACTTCTCCAAGGTGGTCTCTAGCTCTCCCGTCAGCTCCGTTCTCTTTATCCATCATGGTCAGCTCCATCGGGGCCGTTTCAATGCATACCGTTTCCTGTCCGTGACAGAGTTAGCATGCAGCTTTATCTCTGCTCTGTCTAGCTCTGCTTTTCCTGTCAATGTGTGAAACCCAAAGTGTTTCCATCCTTTACTGGATGTGTAGTGTTTACCACGCTGGATTTAACATGTGAGGGTGCAGGTCGTATCCACGACGACCCTCCAACGTTTTATACTTTCTCGTTTCGGCTCGCTGAGGTTTGTTGTGGTTGACAGATATGACGTCACGTTACTCAGACTACAACAATAAAACTTCCTTCTACCTCCACATAGACTCAAATGAAGAAAATATATCGATTCTAGGGTTAAAAAATCAATTTAAAAATCATAAAAAATTGTGATACATACGGGAATCAATTTTTCCCCCCACTCCTACTAAACAGAGGTGATGAATTGTGTTGCAGGTCCTGATTTGAGAATCGTGATGATTGGAAAAACTGGTGTGGGCAAGAGTGCAGTTGGAAACACCATTCTGGAAGAGAAACGTTTCAAATCCCGTCCCAGCTCAGAGTCCGTGACTGAGACCTGTGAGAAAGGTGTGACACGATGGGGCGACCGAGTGATTAGTGTGGTGGACACACCAGGGATCCTGGACACCAAGAAATCCCAAGAATTCATGAAAAGAGAGATCGTGAGGTGTGTCGAAGTGTCATGTCCCGGCCCTCACGTGTTCCTGCTGGTCATCCAAGTCGGTCGGTTCACCACCGAAGAGAAGAACTCTGTGGAAGCCCTGCAAGAGCTGTTTGGTAAAAACGCTAATCAGTACATGATCGTGCTGTTTACCCGTGGCGGCGATCTCGGAGACACGACCATACAAGAGTACGTACGTGAGGGCAAGCCGGAGCTACGAAAAGTCGTCCAAAGCTGTGGAAACAGGTTCCACGTCTTTGACAACACCAGTAAAGACAGAAGTCAAGTGGTGGCGCTGATCAAGAAGATCGACGACATGTTTGCAGGAAACGGGGGGAATTACTACACAGACGCCATGTATAAGGAAGTCACGGAAAAACAAGCAACCTTAAAAAGAGATGAAAGTGTTAGTGTCTACTATGACAGATATAGCTTCACTGAGTCACTGATGAGACGTTTATTACTGTTTAATTTCATTCTTGGAAGAGACTAAATGAACATAATCAGTAGCCTCTTTTTCTTGCAAGTAGTTTAATGTCCTTGAAAGGCGCTTCGTGACTAATGTCTGTGAAAAGCAAATAAATTATACTTAACACATCATCAATATCCAGTCGTAACAGGACAGCTTCTGTACTCATGTGTGAAAATATGGAATATATTAAGAAGCACTGACACACACACTTACAGGGTAGACAGACAGTGTGGTGTTATTCTGTGTTGCTTCTGTAAAAAAAAAGGTTTTAAAGAAAAGATTAAGTCAATTTTATTTAAATAGCCTAATATCACAAATTACAAACGTGCCATAAGGGGCTATTTGTTTGTTTTTTTATTATTATTTAAGGTTAAAGGAATACATACACATACTTGTAAAAGGGACATACAGACAGCAACAACAAACATATATAAAACAAAAATAATAAAAAGAAAAAAATTAAATAAAAGTACTACCCGTTGTAATAGTGCAGTGTCAAGAGATAAGTTCATATTCATATACATCCATATTCGTGTGGGGCTTTATGTTGATTAAATGTTGTAAGAATGTCAAAATGAGTTTTAAAGATAAACATTAGAGATAATGTACGCTGTATTTCTTGCCTCTGCTACACATAAACCTAATCTTGATTTTGCAGTATGTATAATCATGGTTATTTGGTATGCTGTTTTTCAAAAATGACATTGAATTAAAATGTAAAGTTTTATTCTGTAAAATGGTGAAATAAAAAGATGAATAACTAAAGAAATCTGATTTTCATTGTTTCATGTTATTGTAATATGAATTGAGGGTAACACTTCATTTTACAGGTCCACAAATGTCATGGTAATTAGGTGATAATTAGCAAGTAACCTATTTGAAATTTCTTTGCCAAATTACCCCAATATTTACCTCAAAATTGATCAAAAATTACTTTATTATGAACATTATTTAATATTATATACAGCTTTTTCCCAATAGCTGGTAATTTATTTAATACATTTCCAGGAAAGGAATGCAAAGTTAATTGATATGCTTTACTTGTCTGCTGATAAATAAATAATAATTAGCAAATTACTTCTTTGAAATGTCTTAAAAACCTCCCTGAATCATGACATCAGCTTCCAGGTTACATTTGTGGAGACAATAAGTCACAATGGTGAGATTTGTGCCTGATCAGAAATGTCATCTAATAGTTTTGGTTTTCCACCTCCGAAGAAGAGCAGCTGCTATTATATGCTATTTCATACCATATAATTATTAAATATTGTTTATAATAAAGACATTTTTTATACATTTCGAGGTACATATTGGGGTAATTTGGCAGTAATTCCAATTACTTGCTAATTATCACCTAATTACCATGAAATTTGCAGACCTGTAAAATGAAGTATTATTATTATTAAAATTACTGCTGTTGGTATTATATAAGTTACATTTATCATCCATTCAGCATTTAAAGCAATAGAGCATTTTTCACAGCAAACATTTTGACTTGTCATAGCAGGAATATCTCAGTTCTATCAAGTATCCCAGTAAACCATTACACCATGAATACCAGGAGCCTGGAACTAGCTCACCTTTTGCTTATAAATTGACCAACCATCTACATAACTGATTTAGTGACGCAGCATCATTTGTTTATTAATACTTGTATAACCTGTATCCCTGGTCAAGAGAGGTTTCTGCAATATTCTCTCTTTCTGATTTACATTTTATTTTCAGGAGTAATTTGCAGTGTAATATAGCAGTGCATTGTAGTATAATCTGACTTTGGAAAATCTGCCTTTTCCTTTAGTGCTCCTGATTCTTGGAACAACCTTCAACACACTTTAAAGAGCGACACCCTTCCAACCTATGCACAATTCAAAACTATGATCACAAACCACTGTATATCACTGTGCAACTGTTTAATGCGAATCTCTTTTTTTATCATGTGTTTTGTGTGACTTTTCCTGTTTTTATTTTGTTTTATCACGTTTGCATGATTTTATCTCTTTTTATCTTGCATTTTGTTGTGTAACTGCTTTTGATTTGTCTGTCACTCGACGTCACTGTAAATGAGGGCAACCTCAGTGAATTTTCGAGTTTAAATAACATAATGGTCAAACAAAAACTAGGGTGAGTTGCCCTAATGTGGGACACCTAAGCTCCAGTGGGTGTAGGTCTTCCTCATACAAATTAAAGTCAATAAAATTATTGGTCAACACAAGCTGTGGTGTCAAGTGATCAAAATCACATGACATATCAAATGTCCAATCAGGAAGCACCCTGTGTGATGGCCACCCAAAGGTCAAAGACAGTGTTTAGACAAACTTAACGTTAAGGGTATACATTTATTTTAAATAAAACAATCCTGTTAGTTTTTAATAAATATATTTGTTGTTTCAATTAAATATTCCATTGTTCCCACCCGAAATATGGTTTAAGGAAGTGGGACAGGATGATTTACTTAATGTGTGACAGCATGAATTGTGCAATAATAATGGTTATTTATAGTTGTTTTTGTCTTCTAATGCATTATTTAATATATTTCAGTGCAAATTATATTACATAATTGGGGTGGCTGCATCTCTGTTAAAGCTGAGTTGAGTTATGAGTTGTTTTTTTTCTAATTTCTGCAGGTTGTTGTTTTTAAGCCTATGCAGTTTATTCATAATTACCCATAATGCAGTGTGCGGTAAGCAAAGGTTTAATGCAGGTTCAGGTTTTCTGTGTTCACGGCGAAAGGGGCTCCGATGCGGAAGGAGTGACCTGAATTACTGACTTAGAGAAACTTGGCGGAGATGGAAGCCAGGAATTGTGAAAAAGAATCGATAAACAATAGGGCTGGGTATAGGTACTCTATACCTTTGAGGTGAATGTTAAATAATGTGATTTATGAATTTTTTAGGAGCTGAGGGCTTTGTCAATTGAACATGTTGTTTTGGGGAATTTGCTGAACCGAATAGATATCACAGAACAATATAACATATGATCTGGCTGAAAATACAAATCAGCACTTTTCTGATATGGATCGCTGTTGATCTCGCATCTGTGTTAATGTTCAGTAGAAATGTTCTACTTTAAAGGTGTGCGTGACCAGATTATGAGGACATGCACCAATAAATGTATGAGGGACTTTTAAACACACCACTATTGCCAAAACATTTAATCTAATCAACTTTTACTGTTTCTTTTGTAAAACAATAAAGGTCACCTTTGAACCTTGGATCCTCTCTGAGCTATTTGCTAACATTCAAGTTTAAAGCATTTGCATGATGATTGAGGAGCTTCAGTGGACCCCAGCTCTGACTCTCAACCTTAAACCCCTCAAGCCTCAGTACCAACTCACCTTCGTTACCGTTTGGTTAAGGTTTGGGAACGATGGTGGTCATTGTTACAATAATAACCACTTGGTTAAGGTTTGGGAACGATGGTGGTCATGGTTATAATAGTAACCACTTGGTTAATGTTTGGGAACGATGGTATTCATGGTTACAACAGTAACCACTTGGTAAAGGTTCGGGAACGATGGTATTCATGGTTACAATAGTAACCACTTGGTTAATGTTTGGGAACGATGGTGGTCATGGTTATAATAGTAACCACTTGGTTAATGTTTGGGAACGATGGTGGTCATGGTTATAATAGTAACCACTTGGTTAATGTTTGGGAACGATGGTATTCATGGTTACAATAGTAACCAATTAGTTAAGGTTTGGGAACGATGGTGGTCATGGATACAACTTGGTTAAGGTTGGGGAATGATGGTGCTCATTGCTACTGAAGGAGAGAAATAAGACTATGGAGAAGATTTATTTGCATAAAAGACCTGAGTTGTATCTCTGCAGAGCTCACCCCAAATGACACTCCTTTAGTTGGCTACCTTAATCATTGAAATGATTACTCCCCGCCCCATATGTATTTTTAGTGGTTAACATTATGTATCTTTATAGTGGTTAACATGAGGCCTGTAAGTATAGAGTTTTTCCACCTTAGAGGCTTAGGAGGAGCCTAGAATAAGCCTATTGTCATCGGGCCGGGGACTACAGCTGGATATAAGCCATTTTGGCTAAAGCTGCCCTTTTTTTTAAAAAAAAAGCTCAGGGATGTAGAGGGTATCACCAGAGAATCCACAGAAGTTTTTGGGGTCTGACTTAAATTCAGAAAGCTGTCCAATCTCAATATCTTTTATTATAATGGATAATTACTTCCTAATGTTCACAATCTAAACTATGGTCAATAAAAAGGCACTGTAAATGCAGGTGAGTCTTTTACAAAGAAAAGCATGCAAAAATATGTTTTGTATTGAAAATATAAAGTGAAGATCATAAATGGTTGTTTTTATTGTAACGTAACAGACTGATCACCACATCATTTTATTGAATATAATAATGAAAACAGTATCTCCCACCAGAGAAGCTACAAATGTTTTGGGGATCTGACTTGAATTCAGAAAGCTGTCCAATCTCAATATCTATTATTGTAACAGATAGTTACTTACTAACTTTGACCATCTAAACTATAGTGTGTACACAAAACTAACACCAACAAAATACGTTGAAAACTGATTTTTAAGCCGTCCTGTTTACTGGCAAAATACTTTTCACAACTTTTATACCAGCATGAGTCTTATTCCAATACAAATTAGGATTAAAATTCACAGCACACAACAACGTATCATCTGGCTGAAAATACTAATCAGCACTTTTCTGAAAGTGATATGGATCGTTGTTGATCTTGCATCTGTGTTAATGTTCAGTAGAAATGTTCTACTTTAAAGGTGTGCGTGACCAGATTGTGAAGACAAGCACCAATAAATGTATGAGGGACTTTTAAACACCCCCCTATTACATTTTAAATCGTTTTATTGCCAAATCATTTTATCTGATCAACTTTTACTGTTTTGAGGGACTTTTACTTTCACTATTATTTAATTGGTTTTACTGTCAAAAGTACCTTAGCATTTCATCTAATCATGTTTTACTGTTTCTCTCATAAAACAATATATAATAAAACCTTTGAACCTTCAACAAATAGCTGCTCTTGCATTTCTGTGGAACTTTCCATTTCTTGCCATTCTCCATTCATCCACCTGATGCCTTCAAATTTTCTGGTTTTTCCAGGCCTAACCTTATTAGCTATTGTGTAAGGGATAATGCCCGACGGGGTGTCAAAATTATGACCATACATTTTTATTTTCATGTGTTTTGTAACCAAAATCTTAACTTTTTCACAATCCATTCACTCCCTTTTCTGAGGGTTTGCTAAAACCTGAAACAATCGTTACCATCCCATAAGGTTCCCATGTAATGGAAATGTTGTTCAATACTCCAGTAAATAGGACGGACCATAGCTACGACTAGTCTGCTCAGCTCATAGAACCCTTTGGCTCCACTTGTCAACAACATAGCATACAGTTGACAATCAGTAAATATAATTTGAAAGTAGCCCATGTTTAACAAGACTAGCTAGCTATCCAGCCATGTCTTTGTCCCCAAATCAATATGAAGATTTTCACAAAATCTTTATTTGCATAACGCTAGCATAAAGCTACCATTATGCAAGCAAGATTTAAAGTCAATAACATTGCGTACGATTGACAGTTATTATAATTTGACAGTATGTTTAACAACAAGACTAACTACCAATCCAGCCATGTCATTGTCCTCATAATGCTAGCATTAAGCTAACATTTGACAGTATGTTTAAAAAAAAAGACCAGCTAGCCAGCTATGTCATTGATCCCAAGATATCACTAACAAATTATATATGTGTACTGTCGGCTGCAGTCTTAAGTCAAGAGTTGAATAGCAAATGGGATGTGAAATGATAGCTTGTGATACAACAACAGTTAGTTCAGTGTAATTTAAGATTGTGTGATACAGTCGCCACCCTGTGGTGATCAGAAGATGAGGCACTGAAGGACTAACGTTACACTCAGTGTTGTAAATAAAATATTCCGATTTTTTAGTAGCCAGAGCATTAATTCAGAACGGTGAACAGATAGTTTCACTGGATCTACTTATAGGTGTCCATTATCAGGAATTAATGGACACCCTGTAGCCAATCAGAATAGAGTATTCACCTATTGCCAATAGTTATTGCCATCTGTCTGTCCCGATGTGGTAACCCAGCTATATGCGGATGACACTGTGATATATGTGCATGCCAGGAAAAAGCAGTTAGCAGCTGCTAAGCTCACTTCAGCGTTAGAGCAGATCTCAAAATGGCTAAACTGCTCCTGCCTCCAACTTAATCCAAAAAAACTGTAGGAATGTTCTTTACTAAACGGCAATGTAACATCGTGCCGAATATAACAATCTCAGGTGATAATATTGATATTGTGTCAGAGGTCAAATATCTGGGAATCATTATTGACTCCAATCTAACCTTTAAAACACACATAAAAAAAGTAAGTCAAAGAGTTTAGTTTAGTTTAGCTAATTTTAAATATATAAGAAACACAATGACTTTTAATGCCGCCAAATTATATGTGAATGCCATGATCATGTCGCATCTAACATACTGCCTCACAAGCTGGGGACAAATCAATGGCTCAACACTGAAGCCATTGGAAACCCTGTACAAACAAACCCTTAAAGTTTTGGACCAGAAACCAAACAGCTCACATCATTGTACCATCCTACGCAAACACAAACTTCTAAGCTGGGAAGATGTAATAAAATACAGGAACATCTGTCTAGTCTTTAAAATCCTGCATAATTTAGCTCCTCCTCCACTTAACTCATTCATACACTAACGCAATAATACTGGTCAGATCACTAGAAGCGCCACACGTGGTAACTTATCAGTCCCATTCAGGAAAAGCACATTTGGTCAGTTATCATTCTCTGTTAAAGCACTACACAATTGGAACTCACTTCCCACCCATATTAAAGACATACACACATACTCCACTTTTACATCCAAGTTAAAAACATGGTTTGCCGACACTTACACCTGCATACACTAACATATGGCTTTGTGTTATTTCCGTCATGATCATGGATGCTCCCTGTCTATATGTGCTGTCTGTCTGCATCCCTGAATGTGTTTGTACTGATGTTTGATTGTATGTT
>CAKALG010025375.1:0-19247 GCA_916700815.1 Helicolenus hilgendorfi
GCCCCACCTGCCACCTGGCTACCCAGCGGATGCCATGGGCATTTCTGGGCAGACATGGTTGGATAGCATGGGAGGCAGTGTTTGTATGACTCTGTCGCAGAACTGGCAACGGAGAAAGTGCTTCCTGACCACGAAAGCTGCACTGAAACATTCGCTTGCAGCCACTTTTATTTACTTTTATTTTTCACTTCTGATTTAATTTGATCATATCAGACTCTTTCTGAATGAATAACACAAAATAGTCTTGCAGTCTTGCCTGTCTGTGTTTTATATCAGTGGTTCCCAACCTATTTACCTTGAAGCCCCTCCTACTTGAATCTAAGAAAAGCTGAGGCTCCTCACCCTGACGTCATCACCAAAAAAGAATTACAAAACCTCAAACATAATCCTTAATTTGAATAAAGTCATTCAGTATATTACAAAAAGTTAGTCTTTTTTATTAAATCAACTTTCTTTAATGGATATAACTTGTCAGTTTCGTCAAAATAAATAAAGTGATGACGTCTTGACGTATTCAACAAGCAAATGAAGATAAGTGTGTTAGTGTTTGTTATTGTGGTTAAATAAATGTAATTAATGTTGTTGTTAGATTGCTGCTAGACTGCCTCATTTATACAGGTGTGTGCCTTCCTTTGTGTGCTTCAAGCGGGAGAGCCAATAGGTTTTTGAATATTTAGTTTGATTTTGCTACTAAGTAGGAAAAATATATATATTTTTAAATAGTTTTATAAACAGACTTTTGTATAAATTTGACCAGTAAGAAGTTTGTTGAGAGCTGTCAAAGTTCACGCAAAATCATGTTAACGACACTAATTCCTTTAACGCATTACCACAATCGATCTTTCGGAGGTTATAGCAGGTTCAGTTTTAAAACTAAAAAAACTAACAAATCCATTGGTACCAACCATGTCATACTAGCATGTTGCAAAGGAGGTAAACTAACAAACTTGGGCTACATTTTAGCGAGGAATAACGTGCATTGGCCATTTTCAAATCTAATTTTGACACTCCTTGCGCCCCCAGGGTGGGAACCACTGCTCTATAAGTACCGTATACTGTATGTAGTCTTGTTATTCCTCTGCCCCCACTTGTTTATCTGTTTGTGTGTGCGCCTGCATGCGTGCATTTACTTTGTTTTCTGTGCATATGCTGCTCCTGAGAGGACTTGAGGGGCTCTTGAGTGGAAGCCTGGATCAGGAGCTGAATGGAGTTACTATGACACCAGACACGAGCACCTCAACTCCAGCAGCTTCTTCTGTTTCTCCGCCCTCCCCTGCTGCTCCGCTCTCAATCAGCCAGGATTTGCTTCACGTTGTTCCTTCTCTCCTCCCTCCACCTCTTTTCTCTGCCTCCCTCGTTTCTCCATACAGTCTTTCATTTAGTTGAGCTCCTGCGTGCCAGTATGGATCAATGTAACAACACTTTCTTGTTCTTTCCCAGTCTCACTCTCTGTTTGTGATTCTCTGTTGTTTCTTTTCTTTCTTTTTTCTAAACAGACAACCGCCGCGCAGTCCTGGAAAGGTCTCGTTCACGCCACAACGCAAATCACCAAGCTCGATGATCGCCCACGCCTACCACAAGACGCTAGATAAGTGCCAAAGAGGCCTGCGAGGTGGAGACCTGGATGACATCTGAAGGAGGGACAGACCACCACTCACTGTAGCACTCACGCACACACACACACACAGCACCAAGTATGAAACAAAACTTAAAGCATCATCTACAGTACATCACACACATGCATCTATTTTTCATGCTGTTCCTCTGCTGCCTTACATATTTATTCACATCACTCTAAAAGTTCATGTCCTCTCTAGATGGTTTTGATTTATAAAATCTGCTGCTGTTTTTAAAGAAAGGTTTTCTTTGCTTTGCATTGCAATTTGCAATGCATTTTGATTCTTGCAAGACTTCTACTAATCCTTTTTGAAATCAAAATACTATAGTTCACATACAGATTTGACATGAAACATGCAGTGTTTTGAAGATAGACATTCTGCCAAGAAGGACTGCGCCATAGCGTACGCTTATCGTCCTGGAAAACACACCACACACAGTACATTCAGCGAAGGGGCCGCTGTCCTTTAAAGGGAAGACGGGGATTCGACGCCCACGTTGGTAAGCCGAAAACTTGCTGACGTGTTTCTTCCACAGGTCTCTGAACTCTTCACAGAAGAGGGAGTGGTTGCTTAAAAGGTTTTTTTCTGTCAATCCCACCTTCAACTAACATCATGGGAATTTTACTAGCAAATGTACAAACAGTCCATATGAGTGATTTCATTTCATTACGTATCCAACAAAGCAACAAGAGCTGGCCCCTGTCTGCGCCGATGTTTCACAGCATGTGACTCATGGATCTCGAAACTGCAATCTCCATTTTGACAGGATGCATTTTATTTTTAGCTGTGTAATATCTAACCGATGCCTGCGGGTGCTGATCTCTGTCCCAAGGTCGCTTTTGCTGTTAACGTGAGAGACTGACACATTTCTAAATGCATATAACTGCCGAGAGCAGCTAGCGCGACCCTTTGACCTTTCCTGCGGCCGTACAGGTTTCCAGTGGGGGTGGGTGGGTTGTACAAATGTATTACAGCGTTTTTAATATTAATCTATTTCGATCTGTGTGGGTTTTTTTTACACTAAAAAGAAGTCAAGAAATTCAATCTGTCTGGAGAGCGATGGTGAAAAGTTTGCTTCAGATTTTCAAATTTATCCCGTTTTCAAAAAATAAATAGATAAATAAAAAATGATCTCTGTAGGAAAACCAAGTTAATTTGTAATTAATATAAACAGGGCTAAGCAGCTTTAAAAATCACAGCTGAAATTTCAATGGGTAAAATTTATATTGTAGAACAAATGCAAAATGTTTTTAGGCTTATAATGAACCACAGGACGTATTTTATTCATACTGATGAAGCTTTCAGCATCGAAACAAACACCTGCCGTTGGTGTTCCTGTACAAAATAGTTGAAACTTAGCTGTAAGCTTTGTTCCTCTGTAAGGACCCGCTGTCACAGTTTCTTCACGTGAACTATTTATTCATATATTCATGCCGAGGGCGGCCGAGTCCCCTCACTGCCCTAAACTGTAAGCAGATGCTACTAAAAACAACCATTGAATCCACATGGAGATTGGGCACGACCAGAATAATCGACTAAGGGGCACAGAAGACAAGATGATGCTTGTCTTGGCGAGTGAGTCTCCAAACGCCCTCCAATTCCCCAGCTCTAATAGCATAAGTGACCCTTTCTACCATAACACGAGTTACTTTAATAACACCATAACTCGCTTTAGGCTTTGTGTGCATGTTTGTGTTTGGGCGAGTGTGTGTGTGTGTGTGTGTGTGTGTGTGTGTGTGTGTGTGTGTGTGTGTGTGTGTGTGTGTGTGTGTGTGTGTGTGTGTGTGTGTGTGTGCGCGCCATGCCAAGCTCAGTAATCGGACGGGAACCCAGGCAAAATGGGATTCAGTGTGTTTGACTCCCGGGCTGAATAGATGGAGATTTCTCATTTAAACAGTCTGCCTTGTGATGTGTCTGTTTCACGATGCCTCCTCTCCCAGCTTGCATGCTTCTAAAAATGCAATTTTACACATCATCTCGGCTCAAGGTGCAGCCACAATGCTCCGAGAACTCTGCATATTTAAGAAGACAATAATTCTCCTGCGAATATAAGGTTCGAGCAGTCGCACGGAGAGAGCATAGAGAATGAGGTTTCCGCATAAGGGATTCTGCGTGGAGAGGAGTTTTAAGGGCGTGTTGTATACAGCGGGGGATAGAGATGTGCCATGAAAGGCAGTGATTTCCTTTTTTTCTAATCGCATCTCGCCCTCGTGTCGCCGACACCACCACGCCGTGCAGTTCAGTAAAGTATTGAATATCAGTTCTCTATCAACACCGACGTCTGCTGTGACACTTGGTGTTTTCTCACCTTTTGATTGGATACTGTAAATGCCAAAACAACCAGTGCTTTGTGGTTGACAATTTCACTTAAAACTTTTTCCTGATTATTAAATCAAATCAGATTTTCTTTTTTTCCACATGTGCCAACTTTCTTTTTTTGGGGCGGGAAACACAGTTCTCAACCTACAATGATTAAAGTGTTTTTATTATTTTGTATATCAAAGGGAGTACAGGTATCTTTTTTGTCAAAGTATGAGAAAGGTTGTACAGACATAAAAACTAGATTTTTTTTATTTAATTTTATTTTAACCATTGTTTAATAAACATTGATCCAATTAAGAACTGTCATTCAAAGTAGGAGATTTTGATGTGATTACAAAATGATAGTCATGTGGTATTTCTTATCTAAAACACTCAAAAAACTTTTTCTAAGATGTAATTTATTTGGAAAACAAAACATTTTGTCATGATGCCATTGTAGAACGTAATGAGCTACGGTGTTAGCAATTGTAGAAGTTTCAGATCATCCATCTATGAACAATTGATGCAACCCAAAACTCAATAGGAAAAATGCAACATAAAACTTCCGGTTTGTTGCCATTCAATAGATCAAATGTCTGGAAACATGAAAGTTAAGAATCCTTTTGTCTTAACTCACTTGTGCCCATGACTACAATTTTTAATTTCCTGGAAGTGGAGTCAAAATCAGTCAAACAATTTGGCTTAAAAATGAGTTCTTCTTATCATACAATATCTAGTCTTTTGGCTCATGATGAGACTACTGTTTTTGCAATAGACTCCATTATATTTTAGGAAAAAACAGTAGTCCCATGTGCTAAAATACTAGACTACTACAAGGAGCACAATCAAGTATGTGGTATCTATGAACTCATAAAACATTGAATATCAAAGATATGCACACAAAAATCCTGACTTTAACTATTAATAAATGTCAAAGTTGCACTGTTAGGTACTTTGCTAAATTATGTTCGTACCAAATTACAAGAGTTTTGACCAATCAGAACAAATATGGCATTTCCCCTTATCATACTAAATATAGTCGTCGGGCACTAATGGGTTAATAAAAGCAGCTGTAGCACAGATTACCTTACATTATAAGAGAAACTTCTACAATGACAACATTCCTCATCATCCCTGTAAGTGATTGTTGTACCCCCCCATCCCTCTCCATTCCATCTGTTAGGATAATAAAGATTTATGTGTTTATATAGAAAATAGCAGGAGTGTTTCTGGTCACCTGACTTGTCCCATCATTGTAGTGTGAAAAACAGGCCTCTATGTGTTGAGGCCGATCATCCCATTGTCCTTTAGCTTGTGACTAACCGAACCGGTGACTTGTGCTCATGGTAAATGTAAGAATGAGGAGGCAGGGGTATGAATCTATCAAAAAACTGTAACAGGTGCCATTTTTGGTGGTGATTGGTGGCAAACGCTTTATTTAAAAGAGACGTTTGCAATCTAACTTGCAGTCACTGACTGTGCACTTTACCTCACAAGACATTCTGCTCAGGCAGAGGAAGAGTTGTTTGAGATGTTTGAATACGACATTGCCACTAACAGAGTGAACTATTTGCAAAGTATTTCTTTAGGTAAATAGTTGCAGCTGCCACCTATCCAGTTCTTCCCTACTTTGTGAGTGCTTACTATTGATTTGTGGAAGACCAATCGCGGCTGAACCAACAAACGACGCTCATAACTGTTGACAAACGCTGTCCGACCGTAATGTGTACGCTGCCATATCCCTGCCTGCCCTCCTAGTTGTCATTGAGTATGTTTTATTGTCTTAAGAAACATTTATATTTGTAACATTTTAAGTTTATTTGTACCCTTAAGAACATGAAAAAAAATGAAATGGTTATGCACACTGTCCTTCCATAGAATATGTAATGGGATATGATACTAAATAATAACCACTTTGTTATATAAACTGATTTCTGAAAGATACTTTGTCTGTTTGTCTTGTCTTGAAGTATTGAAATATTTCTTTGTCAACCCCTGTGTTTTCTTTAAATCTCACCTTTTGTATTTCCTAAGGCTGTCATCGATTAAAATATTTAATTGTGATTTAATCGCAAATTTTGTATCTGATCAAAATGAACCTTAAAGGGAGATTTGTCAAGTATTTAATACTCTTATCAACATGGGAGTGGGCAAATATGCTTTCTTTATGCAAATGTATGTATATATTTATTATTGGAAATCAATGAACAACACAAAACAATGACAAATAATGTCCAGAAACCCTCACAGGTACTGCATTTAGCATAAAAATATATGCTCAAATCATAACATGGCAAACTGCAGCCCAACAGGCAACAACAGCTGTCATTGTGAGTGTGCGGACTTGAATATGACTTGTCTCAAACTGCATGTGATTATCATAAGGTTGGCATGTCTGTAAAGGGGAGACTCGTGGGTACCCATAGAACCCATTTTCATTCATATATCTTGAGGTCAGAGGTCAAGGGACCCATTTGAAAATGGCCATGCCGTTTTTTCCTCGCCAAAATTTAGCATAAATTTGGAGCGTTATTTAGCCTCCTTCGCAACAAGCTAGTATGACACGGTTGGTACCGATGGATTCTTTAGGTTTTTCTGGTTTCATATGAAAGCCTATCTTTACTCTAGCTTTAAATCTGAGCCCGCTATAACCTTCGGATGATCGAATTGCATTAATGCAAATTAAAGAAATTAGTGGCGTTAAAATGAGTTTGCGTTAACGCATTATTATCGTGTTAACTTTGACAGCCCTAGTTTTTCCAAACCCTCCGGTCTAAAATTGCATCCTCAGTTTACTTTGCGGCCGGGCAGCAGATACCTGCCCCACTCTGACTTATGGACAGGGATTACAGAGAGCTCTAGGTGTAAGCACATGATGAATGGGACAGCTCCTACCTATAAAAGCAACATATTTGGACCTTGGTGCCCCCACTGCTTTATCTCGCACAGTGTCAAAGGCAAAGTGATAATGCTGTCATGTCCAACGGCAGCTTAGGGAAATTACTACAGAGTCAGAAAATACATATCCAGAAAAATTTGCCCTTTTTAATCATTTTTCAGACCTTAAAATCTCCCCTTGTCACTACAAATTTCCTCCGCCCCAAGTTTGAGGGCGAGGGAAGGAAAGCGTAGAAATCCAATAATTTGTTTATCATTTCATACTGAAGGATTTAATACCAGAAAAACAAGCATTGTGTCTGATTCTGTTATAGAGTTTATAATTAATAATAAAACGTGAGACCGTATTTTATTTTAGTGTAGCAAACGTGGGAAAATTGAACCCTGTGTTTATGTGCTGCTTCACTATGTGAGATGTATTGACTCTCCTGTTTCCATGTGTTCCTCCCTGTCTGGAGTCCCAAGAGTGAGTGTCAAATGGCAGGGCAGAGCTGTTCCTGTCCAAGCTTCTTAGCGTTACACCCCCCCCTCCTCTCCCCAAACATGCTCAAATCCAATTGCGTGTTCTCCCTGCATGTGCCATGTCCCGCTTCCCTGCTGCAGCATGACATCATAAAATAAAGGCTGACATGGGGAACTAACCCCGTGGCCACAAAGGACCCCTCTCACTTTCTTCCTCTACACACAAACACACACACAGAAGCTTCATTCTGCGAGTCTTGGGAGTGATCTTCTCTCCTCCTCCCAGTGTGCAACCAGACAGATGGAGATTCATCTCTCAACAAGCTGTGATCTGTGTTTAGAGATGTGTGCTGCAGAACACAACTCTAATTAGGTTTATTGTTGATCTTGGGAGGTTAATTTGTACTTGGCTGCAAGTAAACATGCTGAAAGAGGCCAACCTAGTTCCTTACAAGGCACACCAGAATTGCAGCTACGAAGAAGGGCGGCTTTCTTTATCTTCTTGACTTTCCAGGTGATTCAGAAAGATTATACCCCCGCACTATATTTGTCTGGTCTGCTGTAATTGCGCTTTGTACCGAGGGTGAGAGATCTGTCTTGGTTGGGATGGTAGAAGTAGGAATGAGATACAGAAAGTGTGTTCGGCTAATGAGCTTAGGGGTACAGTTGTGTGTAACAGTTGTGTGTACGTGGCAGGTATTTTATCCAGTTTTTTATTTTTACAACCTCCAGGTAAGTAGCCTTGTCAGAGCCTGAGAGATGAGCAAGGCCCACACAAGTTCTCCTTTCTCTCCCCCACCCTCGTCCTTCACGCTATACACAGACTTGTTTCTAATGCGCCCGGTGACAGATCAGTTGTCAGCGGGAGTACAACATAATTATGTTTCATTTTGCATTTCCACCTACTTGACAATACGCAAACATTATGGAGATGAGACAAAGCAGACAGTAACGATTCCCTCCTTACCTGAGCTAATTCTGTCTGAGGAGGAATCTTATTCAAGCCGCACTTTGCACTTGAATGTGAGAGTTTGATAAATGCACGTACCTGTATGTGTGTGTGTGTGTGTGTGTGTGTGTGTGTGTGTGTGTGTGTTCAGGGCGAATGGGTGTCTTGATGAATTTGTCTGTGAAAGACTTTTCTTGTCTAATGTTCTGCAGGTGCGTGTGCCATAAACAGCTCAGTGTTGTCTGTATTTAAAGTATGTCAAATAAGCTGACCGTCTATTGCACCAGTCGTCACTGGCTTTTCAAGATAAGACGCCGGTATTTAGTCAAACTGTGTTTGCTAATACATCCGTGTCACAAAGCAAATACTAAAAATATGTAAAGAAAATACTAGAGCTGGAGACAGTGGCACAGCATTAGCCTTTTGGTACTGCAGCAAAAAAAAAAAAATGTATGCAAACATTTCTTTTCAGTTGTCAGTAGGCTACTGTGACTTTTTTATTATAGTATACATATATATGGTATACTACATTATAACTTTTTAGCAGAATCAGAAATACTTTATTGATACCCAGGAAATTGGGGTGTCAAAGTTGCTTTTATATAAACATAAAGAAATGTAAGAAAAAAGAAATAAAGGAGTATGTAACATACTAAATTATGTACATAATGCCACATTATATAACATAGTATGTGTAGAGAAATATAAGTGAATAATAAAAATAAGAATAAGAAATGAGAATATAATAAATATGTCTATATCTGTTTATATTATGTTTATTTCTTGTTTATATTTTAAATTGTATTTTGGTATAATTTCAATATTTTTTTTATAATTCTTATTTTATTCTAACATTTTTAACTATTCTATTGTTATTTTTACTGCCTATTTGCATCAACAAATCAAAGCCAATTCCTAGTGTTTACCTGATAGAAACACTAGGAATTGCCTGATACACCTGGCAATTAACAAGATTCTGATTCTGATTCTGATGAGTTTTTTTATGACATTTATTATGACATACTATACTACGACTTCATGTTTTTATTACGACATACTATACTATGGCATTTTATATATCATAGTGACTTTTTATATTTTTTTTATGAAATAATATACTATGGCTTTACATGATTTTTTTTTCAAATTTACTATTCTATATTATTGCATTTTAATGACACTATGACTTTATATGATTTTTATGACATACTATGACTTTGCGCCATGTGTAGGTTATTAAACAGAATAATTTATTGTCCGTAAATTTAAGTTAAGACAGTTATGTTATGTTTTCTATGTGTTTATGTGAAGAAAGTGTTCATTGTTAGAATTTATGGTGCAATGTTATTCATTGTCAGTGTCAGTGTTAGGCAGCAGTACCGCTTGTTCACCATTAGGTGTCGCTAAACGAGCAGTGTACGTGTCGCGAGACTCGCCGGGAAGTCTCGCGTGATTACGGGAGATAATGAGAATGCTGTCTACAAGACGGACGCCGGAAACGTAGCGTCGTGATTGCCAACCTAAAATGATATTTCTACATTTGCAGGTAGGTTTGTGATGTTATTTAGATATCCTAGGTTAGAAATATGTTTACACTGTGCTTCGGTGGTACTGTGTTAGGTACTGGAAGTGTTTATTAGCGACTGTATCGGCTGTGTAGCTAGTTAGCAGCTAGCTAATTATTGGTTTACAGCCGCTGTCTTAGTGACGCTGGTAGGAGCACATGGCGGCAGCCTTGACAGTGATCCTTCCTCATGGACAACATTATCCAGTTAGCAGCTCGCTAATGTGCTACAACATGATGTTTCTGCAGTAGAGGAGGCTGCATTACTATCACCCAAATACTTAACATTATTTATGGTACATAACAATTTAGGTTTAGGCAGCAAAACTACTTTGGTAGGTACATAGGTGCATACTATACTATGACTTTTTTTTTTTTTTTTTTAAATGTTCACATACCAAAATATGACTTTTTCGACATACTTTACTATGATTTAAACAAAAAAAAAGTCACATACATTATTTTCGACATACTATATTCTGACTTTATTTTCGACATACTATACTATGACTTTTTCTTATTTTTTTAGACATACTATCCTATGACTTTTTTTTCAACATACTATACCATGACTTTTTTTAGACATACTATGACTTTTTATTTTTTTTAGACATACTATGACTTTTTTTTCACCATACTATAATATGACTTTTTTTTCTTTCGACATACTATACTATGACTTTTTATTGACATACCATATGACTTTATTTAGACATACTATACTAAGACTTTTTTTTTTTTTTCCCGACATACTATATATTATGACTTTTTTTGTCCAGACAAGACTCCAACACAGACTACACAGAAGCACCAAAGTTCTATCTATTGAAGCCCGTCTTGCAAAACAGTGTTGGCCGTGGTCGGAGGATGCGGGGAGACCATAGCTTTGGTTTCCAGGACTGGAGTCTCTGCTGTACTCTGCTCCCATGCCTACCTGCTTGCCTTCAGTCAGCTCGCTAAACCTCACGTTCATGCACGCACACTCCACACTGCAGAAGACTTTGTAGCTCTGAGAATATCTAGTGAATGTACAGTGGACGTTTGTGAAGAAATAAATGCTGCAGCTCCTCCAGACCAACAGAGGTTACCCGTGTATGAAGTGACGGGGCACCGCAACAAGAAACGTTATCGTCTCCGACCGGGTGCCGGTGTCTTCCATGTTTCCTCTGGCCGCAGATTAAACATAATTCCAACCCTAGTCCTAGGACTGCAGACCTTAATATACAGCCTCCTCTACTGCAATAACATGCTAAAGGAGCCCGATCGCTCATATTAGCCTTTTGTATGGCGGTTTATTAAGAAATATGGTGTTATGTTGAGCAAAGATTATCTGTATGTAAATGAATGAGATATATCACCCTCGAAAGACTTTAAGAGGTGGTATGATCTTTTATTTTTGTGTATTTGTGGTAATTTGTTACTGTTTATTGTGACCAGGAAATGGGAATTGCAGAGCATTCTTGGGCACCCCTTTTTGGAGGGTAGTGTACGGAGCTACGGTAGACTGACATTATCTGTCACCGGTCTATTAATCTATCAACTGTTAGTCGTTCATCATCAGAAATGACAGAGGCAAAGGGGCGATATATTACAAACTTGAAGTTAGTTTATGATTTTGATCCTTACGAATTAGGAGGACCTTCACAGCTTGCCACCCAGTACGGTCACTGATGTGTTTTGGCGTTAGTGAACACCTGCCAACAGTTCAAAATATGTTGATCCGTGGAGGCCGATGTCCAGTTTACAAATGACATTAAGATCTACAAGCCAAATGCCAACTACACAATCATCCAGACAAAGATAAGCTAGCTAATGTTATGTTAACTGAATACTAACAAGACGCCGGCTACTACTGCATATTTAATCTTCCAGTATCTTGCAAAATGAAACCCATGATGTTAGCCTACCTTTGTGTCTGACTGTATACTATATATACTACAATTCGGCTTTTGAATCGTATTCACTGTGTTGTTTTGTGAGATTTTGACACTAACTTACACTTGTGCCAGCAGATGGCTCTCTTACCATTTATCCTCCAAAAATGGCGAACTTGCTGTCGGCGTCACATTCTCATTCCCTATATTAATGAGAATCTCTGTGTACAAGGTGGAAGCACTAGTGTGTAGCGATCATTAACCTAAAGACATATTTTTTGCATTTTGCAGAACATCTTCATTAAATGTGCAGCACCAGATTGAGCCTGTGTGACATCATTCTGTCAGCCAGGAGGGTGGTCCAGCCAGTGGTCCATCCGGAAGAGAAGGGAACCATGGAACAGCTACAGGACGAAGTAAGCAGAACACTGCTGACGTTTGAGAAGTCAGAGCTCATCTCTACACCAAGTGTAGTGAGCCATGGGGAGGGTTTGCAAGCCAAGCTCATCAGGTTGGCTGAGAGAACTTTGTGTCCAAAAGGAAGGTGAGATTGCTGGGGCGTGTGGTGTCCAGCGACGGCTACGCTGTGGATCCGCTTTAAGTGGCCCCATTGCAAGCATTAAAGGAGAGGGTGCCCACAACAGTTCTCAAAAACAGCAAACCCTTTCTACGAGCTGCTGTCAGCATCTCTTGGGAAAACCACACCTGAGGAGTCCAAGAACAAGCGAAAGGTTGTCACCACCAGAAATAAAGGTAACCTTCCACCAAACATTCCCATACACTGGACACATGGTCACCAGAGGCCTGTACGACGAAGCAGGATTTGGCGTTAGCGTGGTAACTTCAGGGTTAACTGAACTTAAACTTAAATACAGATCGTATGATAACATTACACAAATACGAAGAATTTTGAATCCTAATCCAGCCTAAAATCAACACAGTTTAAACTGACTAATGCAGGAAGGACAGTTGGATTTATGCTGTGGGTGTTTACCGGTTTGAATTATATTTTTATATTTATTTTTTTACTTGCTCTTGAGTCCGTTTCACACCGACATAGACGGGGACGCAGCTGAAGGTTGAAATAGTCATACACGGCGCATATTTGTTAATGTGCATAATGAGGTATAATCCATCCAGCCATTACATTTCTTAAAGCTATTTATATCTAAATGGCTATATCAGACTTTTGAGTGTTCCATTAAATTGATAAATCTGTTAATTTACCTATTCACACATCGGGAGTTTTTTCTTTTGCCAGCTGTCCTTCCTGCATTTGGCAGCTTCAACTGTTTTACTTTTAGCCTGGATTAAGTGTTTGACTTCTTCGTATTTGTCTAATATAGTTTGCTCTTCCTTTGTAAAATGTGCCGCTCTGCCTTTCTGTCTGCAAGTCTGTAGACTTCTCCATGTCTGTGATTGTTCAGATGCTGCATGACTTTTTAAAAACATTATGACAGACTATGACTTTTCTGACATTTTTTATGGCATACTATAATGAGTTTTTATTGACATACTATACTATGACTTTTTATGAAATACTACACTTTAATTTTGTTTATTGACAATAAGTCATAGTATAGTATGTCGAAAAAAGTGATAAAAAAAGTCAGTTTGTCAAAACAATTAAAACAGTCAGTATAGAATGTGGAAAAAGTCATATTATAGTATGTTAAAAAAACATACTATACTACGACCTATTTGACCTACTATACCATGACTATTTTATGGCATATTAACATGACTTTTTATGACAACTATTATGACATACTACACTGTAACCTTTTGTGACATTTTTATGGCATACTTTACTATGGTTTTATATGACACACTATTCTTTAACTTTGTTTTATTGTGCGGCTTGTTTCTTTTGATAAATTAATTACACTCAAAACCAGTGTAGGGAGGTGAAGAGAGAATATGTAACATAACCATATATATGAAATTATTTAAAGGGTGTCACGGTTATCGTCAATACTGGTATATCGTGACACCCTTACACTACACTATGACTTTTTAATGACTCCTTTCGGCATACTATATATGACTTTCTTAATACATTTTATGGGATAATATACTATGGCATTTTTTATGACTTTTGTTGACGTACTATACCTGGACGTTTTTTCATAGCATACTATACTATGACAGAGACTTCGACAGAAATAGGAGACCAGACCAATTTAAAAGCAATACATGAGAATATTTATTTACAAAACAACAATGAAGAACAGAACAAATGTGAAAGTTTAGAATTAGTCAGGTGAGCATGTATGGATGTGGGAAAATATTTGTAGCAAACAAAGTAGTACAGAAGCTGCACACGCCATGGACGACAGAGGGTCTCTGGGAAGGTGATGAGCTTTTATGTCAGCTGACGACCTGGATCCTGCAAGACAAAAGACAAATGGACTTTTTACAACATATTATAATTTGGCTTTTAACATTTTTCAACGTGCTATACTGTGACTTCTTTTCTGACTTTTTACGACTTCTTACATCATGACTTTTTTTTTGACATACTACACTGTCTTTTTATTTTTTTCGACATACTTTTTAAAAAAAAATCCACATACTATACTATATGTTTTATTTTTCGACATACAACACTGACTTTTTTTTCAACACACTATATGACTTCTGTCTTTTCGACAAACTATACTCCGACTTTTTATTTTTTTCGACATTCTATACTGAGTTGACAAAGTCTGCAAGTCAACAAAATCGGACAGGCAAAATGCTCTGTCTCTGAAATGTAATTACGAGGGCTGTCAATCGATCAAACTATTTAATCGCAATTAATCGCATGATTGTCCATAGTTAATCGCGATCGATTGCAAATTAATCGTGCAAGTATGCTTGCTTTATGTAAACATATGTACATATTTATTATTTAAAATCAATTATCAATACAAAACAATGACAAGTATTGTCCAGAAACCCTCACAGGTACTGCATTTAGCATTAAAAAAAATGCTCAAATCATAACATGGCAAACTGCAGCCCAACAGGCAACAACAGCTGTCAGTGTGTCAGTGTGCTGACTTGACTATGACTTGCCCCAAACTGCATGTGATTATCATAAAGTGGACATGTCTGTGAAGGGGAGACTCGTGGGTACCCATAGAACCCATTTTCATTCACATATCTTGAGGTCAGAGGTCAAAGGACACCTTTGAAAATGGCCATGCCAGTTTTTCCTCTTCAAAAATGAGCGCAAGTTTGGAGCGTTATTTAGCCTCCTTCACAACAAGCTAGTATGACATGATTGGTACCAATGGAAACAAATTTGTGTTAACATGTTAAATTCATGATTTCCATGGACTTAAAATCATTGTTTTATTCGATGGCCTTGCTGCTCTCGTATTTGGCCTTTGTGCCCCTCAAAAATTGACACCAAAGAGAAAGTGGCCTTGCACCTAAAATGATGAAATTCCATACCTGGTCTATATTCCTCTTTGCTTTACTCAACCTCCATAATCAGACGTATGATTGTCTCCAACCATCTATGACTGTGACACATTCATTTACTAATCTCTTGTACCTTTACAGACACCTCTCCACACATTCGAACCAATGATCTGCCCTCTTTATCTTGTATTTTTTTCTCTCAACCCCTGGAGTAACTGGAAGTCACTTGTCACCATGTTTGTCCAGCCTGCCCTGCCGGAGTGTTACTACTTACAAATCAATACGCTTTTTTCAGTACATGAAATTTTAAAATGACCCAGACAGCAGATGTGTCTTCTGTGTCACTATACTTCAAGTGATGGCTCGTAACACTGTGTCCAATAATGCTACTCGACACTGAGTGATGGTGGTATTAACCTAACCTGGGAAATTTAATACCGGCGGATTCCTGCAAAGAGCTCGTGCTTTGGTGTTGCTCAAATGGATATAGTGTGTGCTTACTATTGATCACTGCTGGTGCTACTGCATTCAGCATGGCATTTCCATGATCACAGTTCATCGCTCCTTCTTATATCTCCTTTTCTCCATCCTGCCTCACACCGCCCACATCCAGGAGACATAGCTCCCAGCAGGGAGAGGGTCAGCTCAGAGGAGACTTCAACCTGTCAGAAAAAATTCACATCTAGCCCCTCATGCCTCCCTTCACCATGCAACCCCTCCGTCTCCCACGTCTCCCGTGCTCCTTCCCTGGCACCCATCACTCCTCTTCCCCTCTCCTACCCTCCTCCTCTTGCCATTTGATTCAGATCACTGAGTTAGCCTCCGTCTCCTTTGTCTGCGGCTCCATTTTGCCTGGCAGATGGACAGGAGGAGATGGACTCACATCGATGGGAGTGTATATATATGTGTGTGTGTGCGTGCATGCGTGTGTGTGTGAGATGGAAGGAGAGAAAGAAAGGGAGGAGAGAGAGAGAGAGAGAGAGAAACTTTTCTGGGAGGCAAAATGTCAAACAGCAATGAAGTGAGGAGACTTTTATCTGTCAAACCTGTGTGAGGTCTTGCCTTTCAGACTACTGAGTGACAAGGCTGCAGTTAAAAGAGAGCTGAGATGCGAAAGTGAGGGCGACAGAATGAGTTTACCTCTCATTCAGTTAGCTTGTCATACAGTATCAGCCTTATCTGTATATGCCTTATTTTACCTTAGCCAATGTGTGATATCAAAGCAAGTTTTTTTGGGGGTCTTTTTGAACAGTTTCAAAGGTCAAATATTAATCATCCGGAAAAAAGTACAAGGCCAATAAACTTCTCAAAAATAGCAAGACATTAGCAAGATTAGTAATCAAATATGTTGTCTTTTTTCCATGTTCTTTTTGAGACTTACAATATGGCCAAATAGTGCTTACGAATGGCTGACTCACTGTATACTCACTGACGTGCCCTACATTGCTCTACTACTAAGCTCATGCTCTTAGCCCATGGCAATGCCTCCACACACAACATAGATGCAGGCCTAAGAATAGAGGAGGGATTGATGGATGGGAAGGGAGCTTGGTAATTGAGTAAGTGCCCTTCTGGATGTGGAAGCCTGAATAAAAAGTATTTTTTTTTTATATAAAAAAGTCTTTCTTAGGATCATTTCACTCAAAAGTACATAAAAGCTCTTTCAAAGTTTCTCTGTGTTCTTTGCCCTCAACTGAAATAGTCCCTGCGGAGAATGCAGAAATGCACAAACACTTACGCACTCTCTCCTGAAAGACGAGGATAAAAGGGTTGACCCTAAAAATACAAACTTACATGCATGCACACAAATACACAAACACGCACATACATACACACAGCAACTCATAAAAAATAGAGGGCATTCCATTCAGGCCTCCTAACAGGTTTTTTTTTTTTCCCGGCTCTGCATCTTAACCCGAGATTATTAATAATGCTCTAGTTGAAACATAACAACTCATTTTGCACTGAAAGGTTTAAAGTGTGCGAGCAAGCAAACAAAGTAGACTTGTTCATCTTTGTCGCGCCCGGCAGCAAATAATGACCCGCGAAGCTAGTGGAATGGTCTTTAGAGATGAAGGCGAGAGGGAAACGCATGATTTCACTCCAGAGAGACTTTTGTCACTCAGCTGTGGAGGAGTGTGAGGAGAAGAGAGAAAGAGAGAGTGGGTGAACAGGAGCTGCCGTAACCTGGAGATGAACCTGCAGCATGATGTAAAACACTAAACTGCAATGTCAGTGTTGAGCTTACTAAACAAGCTAACAGATAGAAGTTGAGAAGGCCATTCCTTACTGTTGGGTTACTCATCATGGGTAATGATTATATACATAAATCTAACTCTGATTTTTAAATGAATCATTTAAAAGTGCCTTGCGTAGCATTTCACTAATAGTAGCGCTATGGAGCGCTGATTGACAGGAGTCGGACACGAAGCAAAGAAACGAAGTAATTTTCCAGAAAATTAAGAAAGCTGTGAGCGAGCAAATATTAATGTGAAACGAACAATGCCGATTTCAAGATACTTTTTTTTAAAAACGGCTTTGAAATATTTTTTTATGAGGAAGAAAATGCATCACATTGTTAACTAGAAAATCAAAATTATATAACCTAAATACTTGGGCTTTCAATCGATTGAAATATTGAATTACGATTAATCGCAAATTAATCCAACATTTTGTATCTGTTCAAAATGTACCTTAAAGGGAGATTTGTCAAGTATTTAATACTCTTATCAACATGGGAGTGGACAAATATGTTTGATTTATGCAAATGTATGTATATATTTATTATTGAAAATTAATTGGCAACACAAAACAACGACAGATATCGTCCAGAAACCCTCACAGGTACTGCATTTAGCATAACAAATATATATATATTCATGCTGAAATCGTAACATGGCAAACTGCAGCCCAACAGGCAACAACAGCTGTCAGTGTGTCAGCGTGCTGACTTGACTATGACTTGCCCCAAACTGCATGTGATTATCATAAAGTGGTCATGTCTGTAAAGGGGAGACTCGTGGGTACCCATAGAACCCATTTTAATTCACGTATCTTGAGGTCAGAGGTCAAGGGACCCCTTTAAAAACAGCCTTGCCAGTTTGTCCTTGCTAAATTTAGGATAGGTTTGCAGCATTATTTAAGCTCCTTCGCAACAAGCTAGTATGACTAAATACTTTTTAGGGATCAAAAACTGTCAAGAACCAAAAACTGGCTATGAGTCAGATTCATACTATTCCCTCTCATTCTTTAAACACCCCTCCTGACTTTCTGATTCTCATAACCTTGCCATAATCTTGAATTTTAGGTAGCTTGTGTTACAATATTTAACAGTTGAGCTGTTTGTCTTCTTTTTTCTTTACATTTTTTAAAGATTTTAAAGAGGACCTATTATGCTTTTGTGAGTTTCTCCTTTCCTTTAGTGTATTATATAGTTTTTTTACTGCACGTAAAAGGTCTGCAAAGTTACAAAGCTCAACGTCCACGGCAAAGGGAGAGACTCTCCCCCACAGAAACACTGCTCCTGAACTGCCTGAAACGCCTCGCTTGAAGTCCCGCCTTTTCTTCTGAAACATGGTGATGTCACCAAGTAACAAATTTGCACAAGACCTGCCTAGCAGCTAGTTTTGGCACGCCCTCAAACAAAGCCAGCTAGAGTGGAGCTGGAGCGTAGTCCGAAGAGTTTGGCTCGGCTGACCAATCACAACAGAGTGGGCCAGCCGACCAATCAGAGCAGGCCGGGTTTTTCTGGAGAGAGGAGCTCTAACAGAGTGTTTCAGACAGAGGGTGAAAAGAGGTGCTGCAGCACAGCCGGCATGAGAAAAATATGTTCTAGTAGAAACCCAAAATACAAGCACTTAGAAAATGACTATAATGGGTCCTCTTTAAAGTTTTGTAGAAAAACATGTCTGTTTTCCTCAAAGTTTAGTTTTGGAACAAAGTATTCCTCTTTATTGTTACTTGGTATTGGTACCGTACTGCATCAGAGGTCACTCAGCGGCCTCGTGTTCACACAATCCTCCCAAGTGTATCACACCAAGCTAGTTTCTAAATGAGCATGTGTGTCTAAAGTTGACTCACTCACTCATACACGGAGTGACAACTGTATCTGAGTCACGTACACGCTTCCTCTGACCCCCCCGCTGCGACCAATATGCGCCCAGCGTGTC
>CAKALG010025379.1:0-10998 GCA_916700815.1 Helicolenus hilgendorfi
GGAAGCAAAGACGGTGGTGGTAGTAGAGACACAAGCCAGAAGGATTTAGCAGGATTGAATCCTGTGCCAGCAAGTGTTAGCACACATTTCCAGGTCCCAATTTATTGGCCTAAATCAAGTAAAGGTGCACTGAAGACAAAGATCCTCTCTCTCTATTGGCCTAAATAATATAATGATGTCAGGTATGGTCACTGATACTGTCCTCGTATAGTCCCAATATCCCAAACCAACGATGGCTAAACATCTTTGCAAATGTCACATTGCCATGTTGCTTACATTTGGGGCAACCAGTGTGCAGAGTTGCCAGCTAAAGGACAGCAACAACAGATCCTTATAGAACTTGACTACTTCCATTAAAATACAGCATTGTCTCTTCTTTCTGGCACAGACATATTATAATAAAACAAAGCATCCTATGATAAGTCAACAGAAAATTAACAAGAACAATAATTATTCTGATGATTGTTTAAAGGTCCAGTGTGTAGGATCTGGATAAGGTGGCTGACGCGAAAACACAAATGACCCTCTCTAGAGCTATTTGGAGCAGAGCCAGTGCATAGACTGTGTGTATGCGGGAAGTGAGTGGTGAAGCAAGGGAGAGAGAGGGGCGGCGACGGCAGCGAGTAACGCTCCCTATGTAGATATGAACGGCTCATTCTAAGGTAACGAAAACATAACGATTTTTATTATCAGGTGATTATACGCTTAAGAAAACATACTTTAATATAATTTAATATTATATTCCATTTCTGCCAATAGATCCCCCGAATTGTTACATACTGGTCCTTTAAAGTAATTGATCAAACATTTGGTGGTTTCAGCTTCTCAAATGTGATTATTGGTTGTTTTTCATTGTTTTATATGAGTATTAATCTTTGGGATATGGACTGCTGGTCAAACAAAAAAAACTATTTAAACATGTCTCTTTAGGTTATTATCATTATGACTATTTTTATTCCAATATTTGATTGATTAATTTGAAACATAATCAGGAGATTAGTCAATAATCTCCATACTCCTAATGTTACTTATTCCTCTTCAGCACACAAAAAGCAGGTGAAGGCCTCACAGGGTCCGAAGGAATCTACTTAACCACATGCTTAACCAACACTGATGTATACATACAGCTCAGCTACATGGAAACACAACTCCTGCTCTGACAGCCAAATGGTCCTCCTCACAGAAGGGCCCGGTGGGATTGATTTCATTTCTGCTACAATGGGTAACTTAAATCTCGATGAAGACGACTGAGGCCGGCAGAGGATATACATTGGGATACCATTACTCCCCCGGCCTGTCCAGTGCACCTCTGAAATTACCGCAGCAAATAATAGCCCATTTGTTTAACCATTCTCCAAACATGGCTCTGGACCTTGTTGAAGTGAACAAAAAAAAAAAAAGAGCACAAACCTGCTTTTTATCACAGGAGACACACTGTAGCTCCCTTTGCAACATTACCGTACCCCCTCGTCCTGCAACTCCCATTTCAAATCCCCCCAAAACTTACACCTTATCTACTTGTAAGCAGCTCTTAATGTGGTGTTGGGATCCCCGGAGCAGAGAGCTGGGCTCAGGGAGCTTCAGCAGGGGATATTTGGAACATACAAAGGGGGTATTATTTGTTGTACCCCCCCAGTTGGCCCCCTACCAGCTTCTATTCTGTATGTGGGTCTGACTGTATCCTGATGGTGGCGAATGATGACTCCTTCCTACTGCCTGGCTTTTACACAGACTAGAGAAAGACCAAGCAGGCTGTCTAATGTCCCCTCAGGTGGGACATATATTTACCTTTTAATCAGTAAAGATGTGTTTCAAAGATTACATCGGCATATTCTATAAGGCAACTGAGTTACTGAAGCATTTTTCTCCAAATTTGGACACAATTTCCACAAACCGTACTTGTCTCTGGTCTGTATTTTGTCAGTGTGTTTAGGTGGAGGCATGTTGTTTCAGGTATCGGTGAGACATGAAATACAATCCAGGGAGGCCAGTTTGAGTAATAGATTCAGGAGTTTGAATGCTTATCAGATGCCAAAACACTGCACAGAGGTTTATAATACTCACAGACAGGATTTTACAACTCGGGAAAGTTATTATGGCAGCAATTATTTCATTTTTCGTCACGAGGCAAACAGTAGAAATGTAATGTTCATGTTACAGTTATGACAGCTTGATAGATAGCTAAACATATAGATAAATGTAGTTAGTTAGGTGTCAAATCAGAAGCTAGAATCAACATAACATGTCTGTTATTCAAATATCTTATTTGTATTTGAAACACCTGAGCTGGCTTATTCAGTGACATCCACCCACTCGCCAGAAAACCAAAAATACTTTGACGAATACATTTTATATCAGCCTCGTATCACGCTGCAGTAACGCACAATGCCACGTGGTGAATGTTGTGAAATGATTGGTTAGGTTTAGCCAACGAAACTACTTGGTTAAGGTTAGAAAAAAGATCATGGTTTGTGTTAAAATAATAACGTAACAACTATACCAGCGTAACTAAATAAATAACAACCGCCCTTAGCGGACTTTCTACGTCTACATTTGATTTTGGTTTCACACGGGACACAAACAGCAGACTCCTGGGTGCAAGCCCTGTGGTTGTTTTACCCATCCACCACTCGTCCTACCACCCCTTAGTGGACTTTCTCGCTTGTTATACTCATTATTATACCACGTAACTTTCAATAATGGTCGCCTGATATACTCCGTCACTTGCTCTGATCGACTGCAAAATGTCCACATTCGATGTATCCATGGTAGGTGTTGTTACTCAGGAAGTGTAATAAGTAAATTTTTTTACTTATTATTACTTTAAAAAGTAATAATATTACTTTACTTATTAATTGGTATCAAGGCACTCAGGGCACGGTCACACATGCAGGTGAGTGACCATCGCCAAAATGCATACTGACCTGCCGTGCATTCACACCATCGTAACAAAAGCACAAAAAAACAAATTGCATTCTAGTAACGATTAATATAATTACTGTTTTGGAAATTGTAACCCCTTACACTACTTGTTACTGGGGAAAGTAAAAGTATTGCCCAACACTGCCAACATGTTTTCTGGGGACTGGGCTGGTAACATCCAATATTTTACCATCAAAACTCTTCACTGTACCTCAATGTAAATGCCAACTGTTGTTGCTTTGTAACTAAGCATCTGGAACTGGAATATAGTGATCTACACAGTATGTGCTGGCTAGTAAGCCATTGGACGGCAGCCACAATGTTTGAGAGGCCACGGTGCACTTATTGTGCCCATTACGGGTGATAAAATCTGCTATCATGCTGAATGTAATTTGATGTTACAACATTTATGCTCATTGATTAGTAACATTGCCCACAATCATTTAATATAACCACTTTGCCATGTTAAAAGGATAAACCCACTCAGTATAAAGAGTACAGAAGAATCTGACGAAGAGGACAAAAGAAATACAGAGAAAGGCAGTAAAAAAAAAAAAAAAGAATAAAGACAGACAGACTAAGACGTAAAAAAGAGGAAAATATACTCGCTCTGCAGCAGTATTGCAGGAGGGGGGTTAGGAGTAGCATTTGTGAGAATAAACGAGATTTCCTGAACTGAGAGCATTCCAAGGGCGCCGGTGGTCTCGGCTTGCCAAGAGGCAAGACGACACATGCTGGAGATGTCTGCCAGGTAGCAGAGCACAAAGAGCCCTCATTTCCTCCCTATCCCTCCCTCACTGCCTCCTCCCCTCCACCACCCTCACCCCCTCAACACACACACACCTCCCTCCACCATCCTCATGTCTTTCTCTCTCGAGCTCACCAAAACAGAGGAGTAGCTGACAGAAATGTAGAGCGTCTTTTGATTTATAAATGACAAGACTTCTTCAACACAGAGAGCACTTTGTCAAGAAACAGAAAAAAAAACGTGTAACTTGATCTCCAACATAAAAGCACAAGCAAGTTTCTTTCCATCTTAATTTGATTTTACTTCTATTTTTACCTCTACCAAGGAGGCTATGTTTTTGGTTCGGTTTGTTGGTTTGTTTGTCTGTTTGTCAGTAGGATTACGGAAAAATTGCTGGCCTGGTTTTCATGAAACTTGGTGGATGGATGGAGCATGGGTCAAGAAAGAACCCATTAACTTTCAGAGCATCACGAGGGTAGGATACACACACTACTTTTAACTTACGGAAGAGGCCTTCGGTGGAGGTCTGTGCTCTCCGATTGCCCCCTCTACTTTAAAAGGTGTTTATGTGCGTAATATGTATTTCCGACAGACTGCTTTCCTACTGTGTTTAGTATGTATCAGAATAGGAATTCCTATAATATTGTAGCAAACGTATTCAAGTTTAGTTCTACTTGCTATTACACTTTATTCCACTGAGTTAAATCTTTTAGTGGCCAAAGTTAGTCCGGTCTTGTAGGGGTTTTTTTTCTTCGCTGGTCGGATTGGAGGCTTTTTGTGGTGGTATTCTTGGATGCACACATGTGTAAGCTGATACTAATACAGCCCTTGAAGTTTGATACTTGCCTGGGGATCCTGCTCCCCCAATGCTCACAAACACACATGCACACAGCTTCCCGGAGCTCATCCATCCCTAGGTGGTATCCCATTACTTGCTTGTAAAGATACACACACACACACACATTTTTTGTTTTCTTTTGCCACTGTAGCTTCTAAGCCACAAGCCAAAAACTCTCACTCTGCCTTCTAATTACTGCATCTTAGAAAGACAACCAGGGCAGGAAATACTTTAAATACTCTCAAAACAGGACGGTGAGAGAACAGTGTTTAAGCAAAGAGAATAATACCCAAACTGCAGCTCGTGGTTGATATTGAGAACTCAACCCCGGATGAAAACAGCTAAAAAGAACACAGCAGTTAAGCAGAGAGACCCTAATAGCTACAGCGTGGATAATATCAACAGCTCGGCTCCAGCAGGACACCCTGTACTGTGGCAGCGGGGCCCTATTTAGAACTGTGCAGTCAGGAAAAAAACAGTGAATAAGCTCTAATCCTTTAAGACAGCACCAATAGAGATTCCATCATGCTTGGCTCGTCACGAGAAGGGAGAGCAAAGCTTGGGAGATGATAACGTCAGTCCAACACAAAATAAAAATATGGCCTGTTTTGACTGGCTGGCTTATAGCCGCTCTTTTAGCTAAGGGTTGTTTCCTGTTGGGTGGCTCAGGTGGAGGTTTCTGCCAAAGAAAAGGCAAAACAAAAAGGTATTCACAGAGCGAAACTTTACGGATCCTCCGATGCCCTCGTGTGAGGCCGAATAACAAAGACTGAAATGTTTTGAGTGCTCATGGGAGGTTTTTTTTTTTCACTTAAGTTAATGCAGAGTCTTTATGGAGGTGGGAATTAAGAGGTTTTCATATGAGCCGACACACACAAACAAAAGCACAACATGCATACACACATTTTAGGTTTCTTTACCTTGGTGTCAGGTGGGGTTTTCTTTCCTGTGATTTATTTGTCACTCTCTCAATAGTCACGAGGTGGGAAAACCCACCATTCTGGTTCACCAGGCAGGTGATAAAAGCATAAATCATTTTCAAAACACCACTGATTAAGATCTGGGACACCGGCAAGCATACAGTACATGAATGGGAAGCCACAAACACACAACACACACACACACAGGCAAAGATGTGAGCTCTAAATGCAAGAGAAAGAGAGAGGAGGAAAGAAATCAAAGCTCCACTTAGCCAATGCCTGAATATTTACCAAGTGGCCCACTAATTACAGTCTGGTGGAATTTGACTGTGATTACAATTAGCAACGTCCAGACTGGCTAGGAAAACACTGGCAGATGTTCAGGCTGCTCGAACTGGCCTGATGTCGGGTATTTACTTTGTGTGACTCCTGCTAAAGCCCAGCAGGCCACAGAAGCACTTTATAAATGAATGTGACTTTATGGACATGGACCTGCTTGTTAGGAAGAAGACACAGAGTCAGATGCACTGCAGGCATGAAATTATAAATTACAGTAGGAGGAGAGGTCAAATAAATAAGGTAGAAGTGGTGCATTTTGTGTTAGGATTTATAAAGGACCACTAACTCTGTGAAAACACGCATGACTTAGAATTATAAATAGTGACCCATGAAATAGTCACATGTTGCACAATTACAACGCCAGCGTGTATTACTGGAAGCATGTGTTGGGACACTAGACCACAAGACCATGAAGGCTCATAAAATATCTCACAAGACCTCATGTTTCAGTGCCGTAAATCATGCCAGTAGAGCATTTCAGTGAATGACAAAAAAACAGATAGATCAACCAAATTACTAAGGGTGGGAAAAAAATTGATTCTCGATTTTATTTTTACAATTTTGAAATTGATTTTTTTAATGCCAGAATCAATATCTTTGCTTCATTTGAGTCTATGCAGATGTAGAAGGAAGTTACCACTTTTATTGTTGTAGTCTGAGTAACGTGACGTCATATCCGTTTCGTATCCTTCAACCGAAACAAACCAGCCGGCCGCCGCAAGACGAAACGAAAAAATACAAAACGGTGGAGGGTCCGCGCGGATACGACCTGCACCCTCACATGTTAAATCCAAAGTGGTAAACACTACACATACAGTAAAGTATGGAAACACTTCGGGTTTCACATATTGCAGGAAAAGCAGAGCGTGTCATTATGGCTAAAGCAGCATGCTAACTCTGTCATGGACAGGAAATGTTATCATATTGAGGTAACGTGCGGTCAAGCCAGCAGTCACTCTCATCTCCGTGGTCAAATCGTCCGACGCTACAACTGTAGAGCACCCATATACTGACATTTATGTTAAATGCATTCAAATGGCCCAAATGGAGCTGACCGTGGATGTATAACGAGAACGGAGCTGACGGGACGCTTGGCTAGACTTGACAAAGTGAGCGGAAGTATACAGGTGTGACCACGTCCGGTTTTCAAAATAAGGTGTTAAAAAAGGGAACTGTATACACAAAATACACATATGGAAATAGGATTGATTGGATTATATTAACCAGAAGTATAAAAAATTACATGTCTCTTATAAATTAAAAATAAAGTGCTACTAAATTGTGAAGAAAATGTCTTCGTTCTTTGATTTTTGGTAAAAAAAAATGTAATAAATACTGACAATACCTCACAATGACTGATATATTTGACGTCAGGACATCTCTGACTACATACATGCTGAAAATCAAACATTTTTACTGTATAAACTTAGATATTTTCAGAAGTAAAAGTCACTAGAAGTGTATGATTCAACTTTTTCCCATGGTCTAGTGTTAAAAAAAAAAATAACAAAAATCTCAACTTGTAGAATCGCAATACTTAAAAATCGCAATACATATTGAATCGGCACCCAAGTATCGTGATAGTATTGAATCGGGAGTCCCAGCCCTACACTGCCAACTTTATAGAGACAACATAAAAATGTGGAGCTGCTACAAAGTACCATAATGCAATGCTACAGAATATTAAACAATATGACAGGTCCTTGAGACAAAAATCCGCTTCCAGCCTGTTTCTATGTGGTAAAACTCTTGTTATTGTGATATGTTTCCTGCTGTTGCCTGAGCCACAAAGAAAGTTGGCTACATCTGATATTTAATCACTTTTATCTAAATTCCTTGTATCACTTTGAGTACGAACTTTGTCCTCAGTGGCAGAGATTTCTCATTTTTATCCATTGAGCAACATAGGGTCAGGTTAGAACTATTGTTTTCTAAGCATTTGTATTTATTCTGGCAAGCTTTACATCTATGGGAATTGTCAGTATTGATCATAATTGTCAAAAGAAGTGACCCATATCAAGTTTGGCACCATCTCCTGTTCAGAGGCCACACTACAGTACAAGGGCTGATTTTCAGAGGGAGAAGCATGAGGACATGAAGAGGAGGAGAAAACCTATTACAGAGTATCAGTGGATAGAAAGGACAAGATATCCTGAAGTGGTGGAAGATGAGATAAGAAAACAAAACAACTTTACTTTGTATTCTATTCTCTTTAAAACAATGTTGAGACACGTTGGAGAGGTGCAAAAAAAAATGGCTTGGTTTTTGTGTCACTCATCATTTGCAGTGAGAAGTAATAATTATTTAATCTGACACCTGTTTTACAGCCAATTTTGCAATTTCAACATCATATAATTAAAGCTAACTTGAGAGTTTTATTTGGAAAAATCTGGCAAACGGTATTCTCAGGAAGGAAGGAAGGTGTTACAACAGTTTATATGTTGTCATTGATCCAATTTGGTAACACACCTGGAGAGCCGTTAGATGACTCAAACAGCATTCTGGCACAATTTCACCCACAACACAGTGAGTGAAATGTGTAATACTGGGAAAGATAACATTTGTAAGTAGGTGTGGCACTGGGTTCATACCAGTCAGGACATGATTTGTCATTATAATTATAGTTTATAATATCTATATTTATAAAACATAAACACAGAAAGTATCAGTAGCTGAGAAAGATTGTGTCCTCAGGATAGTTGCAAGATATTTATGCATCCCAAGTGAATGCATTTATCTGACAACCTGATGGATGAGAAAGGGTTTGCGAAGTTAAACTTGCCCTTTCATTTGCAGTATTACAAACTGGGCGTCTGTTGCAACATTCCTGGGAAAAATCACTGTTTGGATCTCTGGGAAGTGAGATCCACAAACACACCTGCAGTTACTGCTTACCGCCATAGGTGCCGCCAAAGAGAACGAAACGGGGATCTTCGAGATTGTAACTTTAGTCAACAAATACTGGTTGAAAACAAAGGCTGAAAAAAAAAAAACTGTGCTGAAATGATAAGTAGATTAATCAGTAAAGTAACCGACTGCAATTTCGCTAATTTGAGGTTGACAGTTTATTCATCAACCACATCTTAAGGTCCGTCAGATCGGACAACTCCATCACCAGTGAGGAGGATGCGAAATGCAGTTGAAAGTTCCAAAAAAGTTGAGTCATGATATTTTACTCAAAATTTGCTAACAACAATAAAACAATTGTTTAAGGCATTTATTCAGCAACATGACTAAGAGTCTACAGCCACACTAGCAGCTCTGTTAGGCTGTACTTAGGCACATCGGTAGCTAAATGCTAACAACATGCTAAAATGTTCTCATTGACAAAGCTGGCCTAATGATGTTAAACGAATAGTTTGTATTGGGGTTGTATGAGGTACTTAGCCATAGTCAGTGTATTACCTACAGTAGATGGTGGTCGGTACACTCCCAGTTTGGAGAACAGACAGGAGTAAAGTAATGCAATGTACTACTGTGGACAGGGGCAGCAGCAAAATATATATTAATTCAAAAAATCGGAACTATCCCTTTCCTTGTTGGACATGTATAATGACTGATATATATATGATATCACAAGTCAAAGCCCTGGAGTCTCATCATCCAGTGACAACTTTGAAAGGCAGCCATGTTAATTGTTCCTATAGAGTATCAGGACACACAAACTGCCCTTTCAACTCTAATTCTATTGCCTCTGTTTTTTTTTTTCACCCCTTCGATCTGATAAGAGCCCAGTTGGGAACTTCTGGTCCTAAAACAAAGACCCATCTGCTAGTAATCTCCTCCACTGTAAGCACTCCTGCCTCCTGATAGCATGGAGGAAGCCCAACGCACATTAGGGTAAACAAATAGGCTATTCGGTGAAACAACAAACCAACACTAGCTTTTCCTGAGGAGTAAGCCACCAACAGCAACAAACTAAAGAAGGAAAAAAAATGTGGTTTTAGACAAATAGTAGAAGGGACGTCTTGTTTGAGTGTGTTTTTGTGTGTACAAATCGACTAGATGGACAGCTGCTCGACAAACAGAGTGACAGGGGGTTCTTCCTACTGAACAGGCTGGATAAATATTCCTGGTGGTGCTAATCAATCACCACAGACCGGTCACAGCGGGTCAGAGGTGGGCTTGGGTGATTGGTGCAATACAAAGGAAAGAGGAAGTGTAAAAAGTTTTTTTAAGGTGGATGGGGGGGGGCATTAGGAGGTGCGAAGGGGGGGTTTGTTTGGTGGCATGTCATCATGGAGAGGAAGGAACAAACCTACTTACATTGGCCGATGCACCTTCTACACTTACATTATTTATATAGCAGATGATGCTGTAGAAGTTAAAGAGGGCGATATGTGTGTTTGGTGCAAAAAACAGATTATTCTGGTTAGTCTGCAGTTGTGCATAACATTTATCAAAAGTGATACAAAAGCAAAAGGAAGGACATTGTGTGCCTGTGTGGAAACTATCTATTTGTTATGTTTTGTTATCCATTTGTTCGGATGTGTTTCAGCTGCATTGGTCATATTATCCCTGTATGTTGTTGCATACCTGGTCACGTTTGTCACTGATGTAATACAAAGTAATACACCAAAGGAAGTTGAAGGACTTTGTGTGCTTGTGTGGAAACTATCTATTTGTTATCTTTTGTTTGGATGTGATTCAGCTGCATTAGTCATATTATGCCTGTCTGTTGTTGCATACCTGGTCACGTTTGTCACTAATGTAATACAAAAGGCCAGAGGAAGTTGAAGGACTTTGTGTGCATGCAGGACAGGATGTTTTAGTTATAAAAGTTAGGCTATTATTACAACTTTGGTATTATTAAACCTTTAGTTTATACTTCAAAATGCTGCAGAGTCCAAATCCGATGAGGCAACAGTTTCCCGAATCGACGCAACCTCGTTTAAACTGGATAAGAAGAGGAAGTCCACGCTGTCCTGCAGGAGTGGTTGAAAGACGGACATCAGGCCTGCTCCCCTTCAAGCTAAAGCAAACGGCACTTTCTCCCCTCTCTTCCTCTCTCCATCCCTCCCACCCTGTCCATCAAACAGCTGAGGGCCCCCAGGAGCCTCCCTCTGCTACACCAAGAGTCGACAATGACTTCATTGACACCCCAGCGTCCCATTAATCTTCATTTGTCCCATCATATCCTGCCATTGGTATGGAAATGCTCGCCCATCTACGGTGTGAACTGACAGTCGGCGTCGGTGGTGGCAAAGGGAGCGATAAAGGCGGGTAGGGTG
>CAKALG010025381.1:3781-17578 GCA_916700815.1 Helicolenus hilgendorfi
TAAGACTTACCTTTTTACTCCTTTTTTCGACATACTATACTATGACTTTTTTTTTTTTTTTACTTTTTTCAACATACTATACTGTGATTTTTTTTTCAACTAGTATATTCTAGAAAAATAAATGAAAGGTTAGTGTTGTATATTATATAGGATAGGGTTAGAGACTTTTTTAAAGACGTTTTATGACTTTTATTGACATACTGTGCGGCTGTGGCTCAGAGGGTAAAGCAGGTTGTTCACCAATCGGTAGGTCGGTGGTTCGAGTCACATGTCGATGTGTCCTTGAGCAAGACACTTAACCCCAAATTGCTCCCGAAGGCATAGCCATCGGTGTGTGAATGAGTATTTAGATTAGATCCTGATGGGCAAAGTTGGCACCTTAGCAGCCTCTGCCATCAGTGCATGAATGTGTGTGTGAATGGGTGAATACTGACATGTAGTGTAAAGCGCTTTGAGTGGTCAGAAGACTAGGAAAGCGCTATATAAGTCCAAGTCCAAGTCCATTTACCATTTACTATACTATGACTTTTTCATGACTTTTTTGCACATACTATACTAAGACTTTCATCGACATACTATACTATGACTTTTTAACGACATACTATATACTCTGCCTTTTTTATGACTTTTTTCGACATATGACATCTTTTTATGAAATTTTTAAAGGTATTCTTTGCTATGCCATTTTTATAACATTTTTCTTTTTTTCATTTTTTCTTTCTGTGTGGAGTTTGCATGTTCTCCCCATATTCTTGTGGGTTTTCTCTGCGTTCTCCGGTTTCCTCCCACAACCAAAACATGTATCCCCCACAGGCACTGTGAATGGGGGGCGGGGTGGTTGCATCAGGAAGATGCTGAAACTGATGATTGTTGCACACTAACAGCTACTAACAGCTAACATTAGCTGTTTACAATGCATCATGGCTATTGGCTGACCTCAGCAAGTGAGACAACTGACTCGCTGAGTGAAAATTCTCCACTGTACAGATGCGTCCACTGTTTGTCAAAAGTGTGAACCACAGACTGGAGAGTCTCTCCGTGATCTGTTTCTCACTCGTATAGCCGAGGAGGGTCACGTCCGTCATGGACATTTGATAGACTTAATTGAGGGGAACAAATGATTTACAGTATATGAAATTATTGGGGGTGATGTCTCCCTTTCCTCTCGTAAAACTTCTTCCCTGCCACTCAAGCTTTTTGTTTTTTGGTTTAGCCGTGTTTTTTCTGGCTCCAAAAGCCGCGTTCTTCTGTTGCCAGCTACAGTAGAGCCTTGCATCTGAAAATGTTATAGTCAATCTGCTGGACATATGCACACACACACACACACACACACATTCCAGATAAACATGCACACAAATTTGCCACATCCATACATGCGCGCACAAACTTGCAGCGCTTGCACATTTCTTTCGTCTCACGCACACACTAAACAAAAGCCCGATTCAAATCAGCAGACGAGGCACATTGCTGAACGGAAACCTGTCACTTGTGAGGAACCTCACAGTCCGGGCTGGCAGACAGACAGACAGAGAGACAGGCAGGCAGATGACAGCATGTGTTTGTTTCCCAGTCTTCGACAAGCCGCAAAGCTGTCACTGCCAAGTTGGAACAAACGATTTTAAACCCCAAAAATGAACGGTCGGTAAACAACAGTGATGGATGGAGTTTTAGAGGATGGATGGAATGTGTGTCTGCTTTGAGTTGGGTATGGTACAGAAAATAATAGCTGTCGTTTAAAAGTGAAAGCCAAACAAATAAAACAGTTAATCATAATATCTTCTCGTTTAACAGCCGCATTAAGCCTTTCAGCGGCCGTATGACACTCGCTGTAATTTAGAATGAAGTGTTCATCGAAGGAGTTCATTTGATTAGTAGTGCTGCGTGTTATGTATAAAAGAGGAACATATCAGTTTAACAAAGACTCTAAGTGAATGTACGCCAGGTTAATTGTGTTGTTGTTGAGCAAACCCAGCCAGTCTGTGATGCTTTATATCAAAGAAAACCAAAAATAGTACGTGTGCGAGTCCAGCTTTCTGTGTGGGGAAGCCCGTTGTCTTTTTGTTAGAGGATGAGTTGGATTTAGTAAAGACGATTTCACACCTGTGATCATACTTTCCTTTGAGCAAAGAGGAGCTAATCAAACAGGTTTCTATTAGGGGGGCAGGAGAAGCTCATCTCTATTCAGCCCTACTTGGTGATTTAAGCTGATAAGACAAGTGTAGCTTTACACAGACATCTTGGCAGCTCTAATCAACTTCATTGAATCTGAGAAGCTTTTATTTTAGATTAGCAATGTAAAAAAATCTTTGCTGCAAAAATAGCAACATGTTCTCATCCCGACTCGTGACATACTGATGCTTTGTCAGACCTTTTAGCGTCACTTTTCGGTGCTTAATATTGTGAATTAAACAAAAACACTTACTTATGTTTTTGCAACAAAACCACTTAGTTAGGTTTAGGCAAAAAAAAAAATGGTTTGGCTTAAAATTACTACGTTTGTGCAGTGAAAATACGACTTGAACACGGGACATGAACAAACAGCTGATTGTAATGTGAAAGTGAAACGCAAGGGACGTGAACAGCGGCCTCCTGGATGAAAGCCCTGTGTTTGTTGGACCCATCCACCTCGAACTCCCATCTTCCCTGTGTGTCTTTGTAGCTGTTTGAACTACGTCTCCAACGTCACTCCCACACTTTCTCACTTTCTCGGAGCGTTTACTGTTGGCATGGATGAGTTTACATTGCAGTTAATGGAAAGCCCGGAATCGAACGCCGACGGTTGTGACAAAGCGTCGCTATTTTTTATTTCTTAAAAACAGTTGAAATCAACTTTCTGCATGATGTTTGATATTAGAAAGTTAAATAGACCATTCAAATCCTGATGCCCTCACAGATTGAACTTTTTATTTGAGATATTAAATGAAGAAACTGTGGGCAGTCATTTTTTTTCTTTTCTCACTGAATGAAAATATTTAGCATTGACACAGGTTTCATTGAAAGCCGACTGAGCTCAGCCATGACGCTGTATGCTTCCATGCACCTTGTAAATGCAGACCGAATCTGTTTCATAACTTGGACTGATGATTCACTCTGTTCTCATTTATTAAGTTATTGTCCTGATTTTGAAAGAAATGCAGAAAGAAAGATTAGCCTTGTGCAGTCCTTTGAAAGCAAGACATTTCTGTAACACATTTTACAGGTCGGCAAATGTCACGGTAATTAGGTGATAATTAGCAAGTAACCTTTCTGAAATTTATTTGGAATTACTGTTTCCTCATCCGATGAGAGGGTCGCACTGTAAACTGTGATTTTGGGCTATACAAATAAAATTGACTTGACTTTTCTAAGAAAAATTAAATATGTTTTTTGCTAACTACTATGTATTTATCAGCAGACATGGAAAAAAGAATTTCAATTAACTTTGTATTCTTTTCCTTGAAATGTATTCAATAAAGTGCCAGCTATTGGGAAATAGAGGAATATAAAATCCATAAAAAATGTTTATAATAAAGTAATTTTTGATACATTTTTAGGTAAATATTGGGGTAATTTTGCAATAATTCAAAATACATTTCAAATAGGTTAATTGCTAATTATCACCTAACTACCATGAAATTTGCAGACCTGTAAAAGGAAGTGTTACCGACATTTCTCAGCCACCTTTTTGCTCTGAATTGTAACCAGCTAGTACCTAGATGATTATAGCTGTGTGGGTGAGTCCACTACTGTGTGACAAAGCTGTAACAAACTCAACATTTCACTTTTGTAGATGAATATTATTCCGAATTTCATCACAATAAATTAAAAAATGAGACGAATTAAAAAAAAAATTCAGATAATTAAGAATTTCCAGGACTGTTTTTTGCGTCCATTGTTTGTAATGTCACTGATAACACACCATACAATAACACATTTTACTCTACAGATGAATATAGTCGACAATAATCCTGTAGTGACCTAAAGAAATATATTTTATGCGAGTGTGTGTGTGTGGTAAGTATGTCTGCTGCTTTCTACTAGACCACATCACCGTCCAGTGCCAAACTGCCTGTTTGAGTTATACGAGCTTTGCCTCCCGTTTCACTCAATTTGTAGAATACCATGCAGAGTTACCGTGCATTCATTTTTTGTGACCGTCAGTATGAATTTGATATTAAAATGCGCTCACAAATTGCGCTATAAGAGACTTCATTGGTCAAACTGCACATTAATGTTTTCTCCCTTCAGATTAAATTGATTTTCCTACACTCTCTCTTTCCTTCCCTATACCTAAACCACATATAAAAAGCTTAATCTCCCTAAAGTCTAACCACATGCCCCTGTTTACTTTCCAAATCCATCTTTCCTCTTGATATGGTTGGCATAGATTGAATCCAGGGCTTTGTTTGCTCAATTTAGCAATCGGCATGTGTTATTTTAGAAATGCACACAGGCACTTTGTTTCAGTATAGTAGAGCCAGTATAACGTGGAAAAAGACAATAATACATGCACAGTTTATCTCTGTGGCTCTATATATAGTGAGATTTGGCTTTGATAGTGCCATGATGCAGGTACCACGTAAGTGTGTGTGTTTGCGTATACTGCAGTCAAAGCAGATAGAACCTGCAGCTGAAATAATTGGAGTCATTCATTAAGCCAGAACCAAAGCCAGATTGTGTCAGCTCCCTTGATCTGAATTTAATCAGGAGAAAAAACACCCTCCCTTCCTCCCCTCCCTATAGCCGCTCTCTCCACCGTCCAGCCGAGATCCAGGGACTTGCAATGAACCCTGCATCGAGAGCCTCGCCTTAATTAGTCCATTGTTTCTGCGCGGCCCAGCATGCAACTCTCTCGGCGGAGAGCTTCATGGGAGTTTGCTCAAACTGTCACCTGGGGCAAACTTTACTTACCGGCAACCCCAACCTCCCTCCTCCTCCGCCTCCTCCGCCTCCTCCTCCTCTACTCTACACAGGCATATTTCCATTTCTTCTATTTTCTCCTCGCTGACAGATATACGTTCAGACAGACAGATGTATGGTGGTATCAAGGGTTTCAATCTGCTTTTTTCCAGCATCGAGGAGAAGCAAAGGGAGGAGAAAAAGAGGAGGGAATCAATTCAGAGTTTTGATTGTTTTAGGCTGTGTTCACACACTGCAGGCCTTCATGCTCCAACCCAAACTGCTTTCTTTACATTTCTTCTTGATTCGTGTTTACTCTAGATGCTGAAAAGACACGTGCAAAGACTCGTTTTGGTTGCATGTGGATGTAAATTTTGACTAAACCGAGGATGCCCAGATACAAATCTCATAAGTGAAAAATTGGGGCAGTTGGATTTTCGTCGTGAATGTAGCTCCAGATGAAGAGCGGTACTCATCCGGGCTTTCCAAAAATCAGGAGGAAGGCCCAAATGACAGAGAGCCACACTCTCACATACTATTACTCTCCAGCTGTCAAAAGCGAGCGGCATCGACCTCTCAGTTTTCTCCGGGGAAAAAAAAAAAACGCGCTGAACATCTTGGAACGTGCGTCACAGGCATCGTCGGACAAAGGGAGCTCAAGAGAGGAGCACTCGAGATTCAACTGTTAAGGCAGAAAGGATGCTTTTGTCTCAATAAACCAGTAATTACACTCGAGACTGAAGGATTTCCGCTGCTGTTTGATCTCAGTAAATTGATATAATTTTCCTGCATAGAAAAAAAAAAAAGTGAACCAGCTCAGATGTACTGTCGAATGAGGCAGTTATTGATGACATTTGAGATTAGGCATGCTTAATTACACTCCTTAATGACAAGTCCGGCATCGCTCTGTTGACTGTGCCATTTAGGCAAACCGCAGTGCACAGATCATGGGTAAAGATTACCACTTTAAACGTGTCAAATGTTGGTCAAGACTGTTTCCTGGCCGTGGTATTGCATTACATGACAGAGCTGCGTTTGATAAGACTGGGGAACTTTGATCTGGGAAAGGCTCCCACCTGATCCATGCCAATAGGGGGAGCTGCAGCATTTCTAAATTCATTACAAAGAGAGTGAAAGAGATTGAGAAAATGAGATTGGGTTGACCCCTTCAGCAAGTTTCTGTATCTCTGTACTTAAAATAGTGCTTTTATTCTAAATGACTTGCAAGTAAAAAGGCAATATGACATTATAGCTTTAGCTTTTTTTTTCAAAATAAAGTCCTCATCATATTAGATAAGTACGTCTGACTAAAGGGCTAACGCTGCTCAGCCTCCGTGTTTTACAATGTTTTAATTTATTTGAAACCCACTCAGAGGAATTCATATTTTGTACGACGAAGCCATATATGTCAAAAACTGAAGTCGATCATAAAGATATTTAAAAACTTCCCACATCACTCAACTTCAAGCGTTTCATATCTGTGTGCCGGCAGGATATATGGGCTGAAACCGGACTGCATAAAATTGAGTTTGATTAAATTAAATGAAATGTAGCTCATTCATTTATTACATCTTGATCACATTAATGGCAATGGACAGTTAAATTCTTAATCTCCCATCTATTACATTATTAATGGGACGCATGGATCATCAAATCAATTAGTGATGATAACGATAACATTGCAGAATGATAGCTTTTGATCAATGACAGGGTGGACTGTGCAGATTAATGTAATGAATTAATGGTCAGAGGAACTGGATGTGATAGCTGTTTCCAACCACTTGGATCCTGCAGAAAGGATTCTGTAACACATGTTGATGCACTGAACAGAAAGACGCTCCTATAACTCAAATGTCACAAGTTTAAAGGTAGAAATAGCAAACATGTGCCTGTAATCAGCCATGTGACCTGCTGATTGTCCTTGAACAAGACAATGCATCCCCCTGTTCACTCACTGTAAGTAACTTATAGAAGATTATTGTCTAAATGGTAACAATTTGTACAGTACGCTGGGGCAGTTAACTGACTCAGTTGTTTAACAGAGGTTGTCTAAGTTTGAGGTCTTTCGTCTCGGCCCCCAAAAAAATAACTTTTTTTAAATTTATTTTATTGCTTTTATTATTATTAACATTTCATTTTTATTTATAGGGCTGTCAATCGATTAAAATATTTAATCGTGATTAATTGCACTTTTTTTTTCTTATCAAAATTTACCTTAAAGGGAAATTTGTCAATTATTCAATACTATTCAATACAATAAACAACACAAAACAATGACAAATATTGTCCAGAAAGCCTCACAGGTAATGCATTTAGCATAAGAAAATCTGCTCAAATCATAACATGTCAAACTGCAGCCCAAAGGCAACAACAGCTGTCAGTGTGTCAGTGTGCTGACTTGACTATGACTTGCCCCAAACCGCATGTGATTATCATAAAGTGGGCATGTCTGTAAAGGGGAGACTCGTGGGTACCCAGAGAACCCATTTTCATTCACGTATCTGGAGGTCAGAGGTCAAGGGAACCCTTTGAAAACGGCCATGCCAGTTTTTCCTCGCCAAAATTTAGCGTAAGTTTGGATCGTTATTTAGCCACCGTCGTGACAAGCTGGTATGACATGGTTGGTACCAATTGATTCCTTAGGTTTCATTCTTAGTTTCATATAATACCAGTATCTTCACTCTAGCTTAAAACTGAGCCCGCTAAAACATAAAACTCACAAGTTGCGTTAATGTGTTGAAGAAATTAGTGGCATTAAAACAAATTTGTAATAACGCGTTATTATCGCGTTAACTTTAACAGCCCTACTATTTAGCTTTTAATGTTTTATCTCTCTCTCTATAACAAGCCCTTTCTTGCTTTTGTTACGTTTGTGACATGCAGTTTAGTGACATTTGTGATGAGTTTTCCGTAGTTACATTACATTGTTTCCGTACATATTTCACTTAGTTTATGTTATTTTAAGCCCAACCACAATGTTTTACCTAAACCTAACTAAGTCTTTTTTTTTTGCTTAAACCTAAGTGAGTGGTTTTGTTGCCTAAACCTATCTGTGGACGTTACCGTAGTTTTTTGTTGCATGGTGTACAAATGACACGCGAAAAGTCTAAAATGTGTCCTCATGGGGCGCGGAACATCCTTGTAATATTGCGCTATGTATACGACTTTCTATCAGATCAGGTTGATATATACTGTATATCATAATCCAGCCTGTTATATTTAAAGCCCTTTAAATTGCACTACAATATGTGAACAGTGCTATACAAATTACGTTTGATTGTGGGCCTCTCTTTGACGTTTCTCCTCTTTAGCAGTGTCACTTATCTGTTATCAAAGTTTCAGACACTGACTTAAAGTGCAGCCTTAGAATCCACGCTTTATGTCCGGTCCACATGTAGTAAATAACCTACATCAGTCGATGTTGTCAGGTAAATGTAGTGCCCGAGCCTCGGGCGAGAAGAGCACCTCTCTTCTCCCTTCCTGGCTGTGCAGGAGAGGAGAGAGGAGTAGGTGAGGAGTGCCATGAAGAGGGAGATAACAGAGACAACAGAGTAACGAGAGCTGAGGGGCACAGGGGGACAGGGATTTGTTTGAAACCAGAACATGTTGTTATCGGAAGCCAAGTTATTTTAAACCTAAAGGGGATATCTTGAGAGAACCTCTAGATCTACAAGGAAGTGTTTTTGTGATAAGGAAAGTCTTCCACAGACAACCCCACATGTTGCCTTTGAGATTTTCTTTTTCACTAAACGATCTAATTTGTTGGGACACTTTGCGGTGTGCTGAAGAAACAAAACTGTAAGATCAGTTCTGGTAGCACTTCATTTTACAGGTCTACAAATTTGATGGGAATTAGGTAATAATTAGCAAGTAATCTATTGGAAATTTCCTTGGAATTAATGCCAAATTACCCCAATATTTACCTCAAAATTTATCAAAAATTACTTTGTTTTTCTGTCCTGACTTGGGATTTGACTCTGTCCTTTTATTGTATTTTATATCTATTAAAAAATTATTTTATTTAATTTATATTCTGCTAATAAGCAGTAATAAATAGTTGGTAATTTATTCCATACATTTCCAGGAAAATAATACAAAGTTAATTGATATGCTTTATTTCCATGTCTGCTGGTAAATAGATAATAATTAGCAAAAAAATTCTTTGAAATTTCTTAAAAAACTCCCTGAATCATTACATTAGCTACAAGGTTACATTTGTGTCGGCAATAAGTCACACAACGGTGAGTAGTTTTGGTTTTACACCTACGATGAAGAGCAGCATGTAGCCGCTTCTCAAACCTAAGGGCCCTATTTTAACCATTATATGCTACTTCAGCATATAATTATTAAATAATGTTTATAATAAAGTCATTTTTGATCAATTTTGAGGTAAATATCGGGGTAATTTTGCAGTAATTCAAAAGAAATTTCAAATAGGTTACTTGCGAATTATCACCTAATTACAATGACTTTTTTAGACCTGTAAAATGAAGTGGTACACTTCTTTTTTGTCTGTTTGCACAAGAGTTATTTTGGGAATAACTGTCTTTTGAATATGACTTGTTGCTGAAGACCCTGAGTGTGGAGAATATTTAAGTAGTATTCAACACAAATCAAGAGTATCTTTCTGAAAGATCAAAAATGAAGAGTAGTTGTGAAGTGATAAACTCTAGAGATCATCCGTCAGTCAGTCAAACAGTACGGGCAGTAACGTGACCTTGTGAAGCCTGACCTTGTACAGTTTGAATGTAACATTTCATTTAATGACGGTAGTGGAGCTTAAATCACACAGCAGGATAGAGGAAGGCATAACAGGCTACTGAAAGAAACCTCCGGGTTTCTAGAGGGATCCCCCGCTAGTACAGCTGAGCATGCAATATGTCCCACAACATTAAACTTCAAGACACCGAACCAAACATGATGACATTGTGAGATTGACAGTTTTCCTTTCTTTCATTACATACACACACATGTTCACATACGTCTCATGTTGATTGCGGTGCTCCTGATGCTTCCCCATCATCGCAAACCATTTTCCGCCTCAATCTCACTCTCACAGCTGTATTCCCCCGGTGCCACAATCTCTCACCTTGCCACTAGACCTGTATCATAAATCTTTCCCACCCACCCTTTCCCCTACATCACCACCTCCACTGCCCATTTTACCTCCCCTGCCGCTCACCGCCAGCAATAGCCCTATTAACCCCTTGCTCGGCTCTATATTGTTGTTGAATAATTGACGGTGCCTCCGCAGTGAAAAGGCGCCTAAATAATGAATAAGAGAGGGCATCTTTTAAAGGTGGAAGAGCCCTGTGAATTATTCAGTGGGCAAATCTGTAGTAAAAGACACCTGTTGCATAGAGAGAGATCTCCTATAGAGCAGCGTTGCTGTTTATTGATGCGGTTACACTACCGCGGGGACGTTCCTTTCACTTTTACTGCTTGGAGAAAATAAAGCTTTTGATGTTTTGAAAAGTGAAATGAAAATATGGCAGCATCATATGTGTATGTGCTGTGAGATACACATCACTATCTTTAATACAAGCATTGCATTATTTCCTCCACTAATTCAATCTTATTCCCATAGACAAAACAAATATTACTGACTTAAAACAACTTTTTTTACATGAATTCTGTTGCTGTTGTCCATGGACCATAGAACACGGGTGGGGGGGCATATGTATTGAAAGAGACATAGGCCTATATTACTGATGTATGAGTAGCGTTATAGAAAACTTTTTTAGTTCAAAAACCCAGGCCAGAAGCCAGGATGACGTCACTGAGGAGGCTGTTAAATTTGCGAGGGGCAATGTTTTTCATAAAATAAAATGAATTGATGTCACCATGCAATAGCCTCAGGAAGGCTAAATAACAACAAAATCAGGGCGCTCACATGTAGCACTAGCAGAGTCGTAAATATTTTTTGAATGATCCTCTGTCAAAATCAGCAGGAGGAAGCGCGTAGAAGTGTGCGTAGAAGCATAGAAGTGCGTAGTGTGCGTAGTGTTCTGTCCGTTTCAGCACCACGGACAGCGCCACACTTACACACGCCCTCTTTGCTCATAAACACAACAAACAGTGCTGTCCATAGTTCTGAAACAATGACTAAACCAGGGGTCAGCAAACTGCGGCTCCGGAACCACATGTGCCTCTTTAGCCCTCTCCAGCGGCTGAAAAAAGTCTGAAAAATGTCTGAAAAAAAAGATATGAAAAAATGTCCGAAAAAAAAGTCTAAAAAAAAAGTCCGGAAAAAAGTCTAAAAAAAAAGATCTGAAAAGAATCTGAAAAAAAGTCTGAAAAAATGTCAGGAAAAAAAAAGATCTGAAAAAATGTTCGAAAAAAAAGTCTGCAAAAAATGTCCGAAAAAAAAGTCTGAAAAATGTCTGAAAAAAGTCTGAAAAAAAGTCTGAAAAAAAGATCTGAAAAATGTCTGAAAATAAGTCTGGAAAAAAAGACCTGAAAAGAATCTGAAAAAAAGTCTGAAAAAATGTCAGAAAAAAAAGATCTGAAAAAATGTTCGAAAAAAAAGTCTGCAAAAAATGTCCGAAAAAAAAGATCTGAAAAAAAGTCCGAAAAAAGTCTAAAAAAAAAAGATCTGAAAAGAATCTGAAAAAAAGTCTGAAAAAATGTTCGAAAAAAAAGTCTGCAAAAAATGTCCGAAAAAAGTCTGAAAAAATCATGGTGTCTATGTTCTATTTTTGTCAATCCTGTTTTTGTTTTTTCAAAATTTCAATTTTGTTCCTGGATCAGACTGTGGTTAGTACTGGACTGAAGTTCAGTTTAAGTTGTGTTGTGATACAGTTGTCATCTGAATTTTGTGGACCTAAGCTGTCTGTTCCAGTGGTTTTATATCAACTACTGTAATGGACTCCCTTCCACGGCTCCTCAGCAGCTCGGCTCCTCAGAAAGTCAGTACAAGTCAGCATAGTATATTTGCAATGTATTTGCTACAGATTCATACAGATTCATACAGATTCATACAGATACAGCTACATTACTTAAACCTACAATAAAATATTCTTTTGCCACTTGGACACCTGACAGAAACAACTGACATGTCATCACCTTTTAAGCTGATGTGGCAAACTTTGGCAAACAGTTGTTTATTTACACATCTAGCAGTTATGGAGCAACATTATGATTCATGAGCGGTGGTGTTTCTGTCCACAAGTAGAAACTAAGTCCAATACATACTCTCTCTACCAACTCCTGAGAGAAATATCTGTCTCTCCACCAGCTAGTTGCTACAGTAACTGTCTGGTGCTGAGCAGGTAGCGTACAGTACAGCTGGGCTTTTGGAGCTTTTTTGCTGAAAACAGCTGCCTAAACAGTAAAGTTGCAGGGAAAGCTAAACAATGAGCTGAAACTCACTATAAAGCTCCATAAAGCCGAGGAAAGCTGCAGATTCAGGTCATAATTCTCTGTAGATTCATCACAATGAGCGACCAATTTCACATCGTCACATTGTTTTCACTGTGCCATTTAATACGTTATTGTAAAAATATCAATTATAGCCTTTGTAAGTCATTTTCCAGTTTTAGTTTTTTGCATGAAAGCAAGAAAAACCTCCAAACTTAGGTTAAGTCTGTGAAACTAAAGTGCTAAAACAGGAAACTGCCTGTCAACCGCACGGCGTTAAGATCCATGAAAGTTGACGAAGGTGATAACAGTTGCAGTGGAGAGGACAGATGAGAAAATAAATGTTTGGAGCAGCTTTGTCGTTGTATTCCCCGTGGCGCAGCAGAGAGCAGCTCTCTGTCTGGGGTCACAGCCACCGCTGAGAGCACACCTGGCAGCACAGATACAGTCATTTCTCCACCAGAGAATGCAGTGTGTGTGTGTGCTGGAGTGAGAGATAGTGACAGAGAAGAGTAACAGAGGAAGTTATGTGTGTGTCTGATGGAAGAAGGTGAGAGGAAAGGCGAACGATTGGAGGAGATTGTGGGTGTGTGCGTGCATGTGTGTGGCTCTGTTTGTTGAATATTCAAATGCAAGGCAAGCTGAGGCTCAGAAATAGCTTGTAATAAAAGTAAAAGTGAGTGTGACAATAAAGGAGAAATAGTGGAAACAGTAGCCGTGTTTCCATCCAAGTATTGCATTAGAAAAGCTGTATGGAAAAGGCAAAATTCGGTAAAACGTCCCCAAGTGCAAAAAAAAAAGGTTTTTACGCTCACTTGAGGTGTTTTTTTTTGCCATTGTCGAACAAGTTGATGCGCTAAATATGTATGGAAACGCCTTTGCCGAATAAATTCTGACATAGCAAACATTCAACTCACATGACTGATCAGCTGTTTCCACTGCCGGGGTCTTCTCGGATATTCCAATAACATGTGAATGCTCGTCTTCGTCTCCAGACAACATGAAACATGGCCAACATTAGCTGACATGAAACAACAATTGAAACCCCTCTCCATTTTTCTCTACTCTTCATTGTTTACTGGTGGACAAGCCTCTCTACTTCTTCTACTCTGTTTACTGGTGGATTACAGCCATGCGTAGCATACAGCGCCAACTTCTGACCAAACTACACTATAGCCAACAAACAGAGTTTATTCGCTTCAAACCTGTTAATGTAAACGTACCAAATGTGCATTAGGATTTTTAAAATTTGCTTGACAATTGAACGGAAACACAGCTACTGACATGTCAATGTTATTTGTCCCCAAAGGGCAATAGTGCAACATAACACAAACATGAAATCTCAAACCATTCCTTTAACACGGTATTCCTCCTTTCACAGTTACAAGGTACGGCCGTTTTTGTGTTTAGAAAACGATTATGGTATACTCTTTGACGGTGGCTGTTTTCTTTCTTTTCCTCCCCCCACCCTCTTCTAGTCGATCTAAATCAGGAAGCACTTAGTTTTCAGACTCACTGTTGACATCAACGACGTGGGGCAAGTGCGAGGGGACCCTGTTC
>CAKALG010025401.1:0-10059 GCA_916700815.1 Helicolenus hilgendorfi
CGTGCTTGGAAGAAGAAGAAGGGGGTGGGCGCTGGGGGGGCTCTTGCAGTTCTTGCACGTAGGGACTTGAGGAGGACTGCATGTGCATATGCCTTTACAGTGTGGCTGTGTGTGTGTAACTATGGATGCAGTTGTGCAGGGGCGGTGTGAAGAAATCTGGATCCCCTGAACCAAATGAACACTGACCCCCCACCCACCATCAATCCATCCATTAGTTATCAGTGGTTCCCTTCACATGTGTATTTTTACTGTTTGCATGCGTGTTGCAAAATGCAGCTGGGCCACCGGAGCTCAGCTGCCTCGACACTGGAACAAACTATATCCTCATGCATCATCCATCACACGCATACGCTCATAGAAATGCACCTTCCGTAACAAACATGCAGCAAAACAACACAGCCATTCATCAGCGAGGTGAGAATGATTTAGTGTGTACGGAGCCGGAGAGAGACGGAGGCATCAGTCAAAGAGACGTCACTTCTGGCGGATGGACTGCGCCCGGTAGTTCCCCCACACGTTATGGATTTTAGCTGAGAGAGAGAGAGAGAGAGAGAGAGAGAAGTGCACAGCGATGGAGCCCAAAGGACAAAGCATAGCTACAGAGAGGAATGGCCAGAGAGTGTGGGGGCGAGGTGAGGGAGAGAGGGAAGGAGAGAATGTGACAAGGCCACAGAGGAGGTGAAGGAGCTGGAGCGAGAAAAGAGAGGCACAGAGGGATGGAGAGAGAGAGAGAGAGAGAGAGAGAAAGAGAGAGAAAACAGAGAAAGACAAGGGAAGTAGTGTTTCACACTGCTCAGTAGCAGGACAGCATCCTCTGACTTAACCAATGGACTACTTCTCACACCCTTTTTGATTTACTTACTATGCAAAGGCGTCTGTGTGTGTGTGAAGAGCAAGCCGAGCCAAAATGTGAGAATGTGACTCTTGCATAAAAGTTTAGTTCAGTAACTTTAAAGTGGTCTCTCCGGCCAACAGTCTGTTCGCATGAAAAGGCGTATAAATGCCACAATACTGTGCAAGGAGGCGAGTTGCGCTTGACGCCCCTGATTTGCATAAAGTAGCCTAGACCTCGCCACGCTACCAGAATGCATTGCACAGCTGCTTACATAGAAAATGAATGGGAAGCGTGGAAAGGATAGAGGCTGTGGACATGTACCATCGTGGTGGGGCGGTGGATGTGCCCAACAAACACCGGACTTTTAACCAGGACACCTGTGTTTGAGACTGTTGCTGACCGCTATTTTGTATTGTAAGTTACGTTAATGACATTGTCACATGTTTTTTGTCGACGTTTGTGACATATCTTCCATAGTTGTTTCCGTTTTACTTAGTTTACTTACTTATTTTAAGCCCAATCATGACATTTTCCCTTACCCTAACTAATGATGTACAAATGGCATGCGAAAAGAAGCGTACAAATGACACGTCAAAATGCTAAAATGAGTACTCATGACACACGGAATGTAATGTGGTATTTATACGCTTTCCCGTGAGACCGGTATGTTGCCAAATATTGCCTTTATTGTTCAGAGTAAGGCAGACTAGAGTGGAAGAGGATATTTTACGAGATTTTGTAGAAACAGTCTAAGTGCTGTTACTGCTGCCTCATGCCAGAACCAATAACTGTCATGTGACATCATACTATCAGTCTTGTTGTACCAGCATTCACTGGTGACAAAGGGTAAACCTGTACCCATGAGTCCAACCAAGGAATCTCGGGTGTGCAAAATTTGGACTTATTGGATAATAGACAGAATACATACATTGCTAACATGGAGGCTGGTACAGTAGCTCGGCAGGGCTTTAATCTCCCGGTCGATTTCCTAGAATCCTGAGGTGACTGTTGAAGCAGGGCACAGATAGACTGGCTGAAGCACACACCTTGTGCTGAAAAGCTACATTGACAAAAAGGCGAATCAATGACAGTATTGAAGATCAATTAAATGTGTTACACTCTGCCCGTGGTTACCCCTTTAGCAGCAAACAAGGGAAATGGATGGACTTCTGTGAGGTTGTTCTGTGTATTAAAATCAGACATACTGCACAATAGCCCGATATTTCTGGGCTAATGCTTGATACTTTAACATGAAAACACAAACATAATGTGCATTACAGATTATGTGGAATGCATCACTTCTACCTTTGAAAAATATCCTCATACAAAGGTTCAAATGATATCTTACGAAAAGTTATTCCTCATTTTTTGTGTGGTATCCTACGAATGTCCAGCAACATGTGTCTATTTCCGCTCGTTACATGCATAATCTTTTCAAAATAAACTTCTGTGTTCTGGAAACAACTACGTTACTTAGTTGGGTTTAGGAAAAGATCGTGGTGTGGGTTAAAATAACTTTGGTTAAGTTAAGTCGCCTCCTGTGAGAAAGTTCTGTATTTTTTCCACCCTGACCTCCTCCCTATGTGGCGTTTGTCGCTCTTCATACTTCCTGGTTTACGATTATGTGTATGAATAGATTTCGTGGGATATATTCAAATTACAGTGCATTACTTTTCGCAGCTATAGCTACAAACTGTGTATGAGAACAACCTGGCCTTGGACCTTTTTCATGGCAGAAGCACAGGTGTAATTAACAACACCAATGATGGCTGCACTCCATATATCGGCTAGTTTTAGGTTTCCTGGCGTTGTGCATGCTGGCTCACTGTCATGGCTTATTGGGACACTTAACTTAGAGCTTACATGCTGTGGAAAAGGTCTATTGGCAGTGTTATGCAGGACTGGTCCATGACAAGCTCTATCAAATAAAAGCATCAAGCATTTCGTGGTTAAAGCTTCATCGTTTGTGACTTCACTTTGGGGAGCTAATAATGGATGGATTGTCTTTTTTATATTATAGGATATATGGGAAACAAATCACACTGGATACAGCAGCCCATCAGAATGTGGAAAAAACACTTGAAACATAGATAGAAGTCTTCCAAGGATGAACTCTGCATGTATGAGAATGTGTGGACAAAATATTCAAAATATCTTTGAATATATTTCAAAGCAATTGCCCCTTCTCACGGTGGACTAGTTCAACACAGGTGTGACTAATAACATTAATCATGGCTGTGTTCCATTTAGGCGTTCCAGTGTCGTGGGCCCTGCTAATGTGCATGCTGGCTCACTGACACAGCCTGCTGGTTCACCTAAATGGAATATCATTAATGTTATTAGTTACCTGTACGTTTCCTGCCATGACAAGTCAAACTGCATAGTGTGAGAAAGCTATACATACATGTACAATCTGGAAAATGACAATAGAGTTGAATCAACACATTTCTGTCTGAACATTATGAGCTTCATTAAGATAGAATTTATTGCATCTGATTTCACAGGTGTTGCTGATAAAACTGCGAGATCTAACTGCATTTGTTTACCATTATCTAAGGTATGAAAAGGAACATTTTAGTAATCAAAAATTGGTATTGTATTCAATACATCTTTATCTGTTAAAGACAAGGTACACCTAATCCACAAAAGTGGACTATACTGTATGTGCTATCTTCATCCATTTAACAATTCAGGAGAGTTTAAAACAAACCATCCAACCTCAGACTTGTCCCTTTTAGGATATGATCTGTCATATGATTCCTTAGCATACTGTGTGTGTGTGTGTGCTAGCCTAGCATAATGCAGGACAGAGCTAAGAGGGACAGTTTTGCTGCCAAGTGTCTTGTCATAGTTTGGTATAATGCCAATGCGCTAAACTGCCTGATAATAAAGTTAAGATAGAGATTGATCATTTCAGATTTCTCCTCACATACAATCATATCCTCAAATAGCAAGCTCGCTTTATTAGAATGAATCCCTTGTTGAAACCAAAGGCCCGTGCGGCTCCCTCTCCTCACACTGAGAAAGTAGTCCCCATTAAAGCTGCAGTTGGCAACTTTTGATCAAATATGATAAAAAAGTTATTTTTATAAAACGGTCACTATATCCTGACAGTAGTGCATAAGACAGATAATCTATGAAAACAATTATGTCCAACTGTGTTGTCCTAGTGCTCCTAATGGCATTTGCAAGATTTCAACATGCCTGAAAGAAAACAACCAATCAGAGCCGAGCTGTCTTTACAGCAGCTTCCAATCACTGCTCGCGAAACTCACAAACTCTGATCAAATTGTCAAACTAGGCAGCGCGATCAAATACGAATCGATATTATGTTACTGTTATGCCTACAATTTCTCACCTCAAAGGTTTTCAGAAACATATTTCAGTGTACTGTTTAGCTGTAAAAAGAGAAACTTTGTGACCCAGCCGGTGGGCGGTGCTTGGTTTTGGCTCGGCTGTTTTGAATATGACGGCTGAGTCACAAACTTTCTCATTTTACAGATTAACAGTGACCTACGAGATGTTTCTGAAAACATGTGAGGCGAGAAATAGGCAATACAGTGACAGAATCTTGATTCATATTTTACCAGCGCTGCCTAGTTACCGACTGCATCTTTAAGAGGTAGCGATTCGAAGTGAAGGTGATATTTATCGTTTGTAAATCGTGACCTTTAAAACATATCAATGAGCGTGTGAAAAATATTCACCAAAGCTTAACGGAGCTATATCCAATATGCACACATGCATTTTTGCACTCATGCTTGCACACACACACGCACATGCACAAGCAGGCACGAACACACACACATCACCTCTGGCAAGGCTCGGGGCACACTGGGCATATTTCCTTTTAGCGTAACATGCTGTCCCATTCCCTCAGAGTTCCCTCAGAGTCCTGTGTGAGCTCTGTGTGTGTGTGTGTGTGTGTGTGTGTGTGTGTGTGTGTGCGCGCTGGATTTCGGTGTTATCCTTTTGAGCCAGGGGTCCCACCTTGACAGGTCTCCGTGTGCCCTGTGGGGAGGGTGGCAGGGCAAGGGCTATTTATAGAGAAGGTACTCCAGAGAGAGAGAGAGAGAGAGAGAGAGAAAGAGAGAGAGAAAGGGATTGTCTAATGAGGACAGGCTGTTAGGGGATGGGCCGTTGTTTCTGTTCGTGTGTGTGTGTGTGTGCGTGTGTGTGTGTGTGTACACAGATGGTCCTTCATGTGTGTAGTGTGCATTAATTGAACGACTTCAAACGCATCTTTAGTCCCCCCCCATCCACACACACACCACCACCACCACCACCACCTTCAAAGACCCATGGATCTACGTTAGCTGATCTGGGTCAAAGATGGTAGATAAACACAGACACACACATTCATACACACACTATATATGCATGTGAACAGTCATATCTCTCCTCTCTCATACACCCCGATTCTTGCTCTCCCTCTCTTTCATTCGCTCTACTCATTCTTTCCTCCCTCCTTCATTTATTCATGCAGAGACGGGCATCGGGATGAACCGATCTGGGAAGATGTGTGTGTGTGTGATCACTCTAGATGAGGTCCTGTAGAGGGCAACACATCTAACATACGAGCACACAAACATACGGGCATGCCATTAGTTGTGGTCGATGCCGCTGGATGAGCACCAGACAAATACAGTCTGCAGAGTAATGAATTGATTCATAGCAGGCACAGTAGTAATGAATTGATCCATTGCTTGCATGTAGCACATACAGTAGATATAGGCTGTTTATACTGTGCCTCTGTAATTACTTTGTATGTACCCCTTTTACAATGTGCATTATTTCAGTTTAACCTCTGGCACCAAAGATGGTTTCCTTTTCAATGATCTGACGAGAGGAGCACATGTTAGTGTTGTTCTACTCCTATTTAGTCATATTTGCAATATTCGGAGGACAGACACAAATGAGGACAGATGGATCATGGGTGACTTCTACAGTCATTTCTGCAATCTGTCTGTCCTCGTTTGCTGTCACTTCCTCCCATCCTGCACCAGCTTTCATTGTGAATGGTGTTCCTGTGTTATCAAAACTGATGGACTATCCCCATAATTAACTTTAGCCATTAGGGAGGATGCACACAATAACAAGATGATTCTGATCAGATTCTGCTCCAGTTAGGCTATTAGGCCAGCCCAAACAAATTTAGGAGATTTGGTTGAAAGCTATGTCATAGATTTTCTCTCAGGCGGGGAGCCTTGCTGCGCTGTGATGTGGAGATTTTTTTGGCTGAGCTGGCACCTTTTGGCGCTTAATAAATTCCACACTGGGGAGTTCAGAGCTTTGGAGAGCGGGCCAGAAGACAAAAACAGTACATTAGGAAGAAGCTAAAAAGGCTTTCACCTCTTTGCACACCGCACACGCACACGCACGCCATGCATCGTGTGATTGGTTGTTTCATGTGAAAAGGGTAGTTCTGTTTTCACTCTACCTGCCTTCACTGTGTTCATCATCTGTACGTACTGTCAGAGAGTAGAGTTCCATCACAAGGTTGAAACAAATGACAAAGTGATAAAAAGGCCTGAGAGCAGCATTTGAGAGAAATACTATCCTCGATCACTTTACTCAAGAAGTGTGGCATTCATGGTCTGAGCTTACTATACACCAAACACTGCTGATATCTGTGTAGGAGAAATGATTTGGAACTCACTCTGACTCAATTTTACCACTTTCTATCCAGTATTTCATGTATTTATTTATAACGACAGCACACATTTATCAACATTTCTGACTGCATACAGTATGTTAGTGTTAGTCAGCTGGCTAATTTTCAACTGCAGTCCTTTAGCAAGACCGTCTGAAGCCAAACCACGTGGTTTTCACACTGCTCAGAATGGCCGAGTGAATCGTAATTCATCAGTTAAAGGTGCTAAATGCGAGATTGGGAGCATTTCTATTCCCTCCGTACGGCAGAGCAGCAGCCATGAGCTAGCCAGCTAGCCAGTTAGCTCACATAAACGATCTTGCACTAAAAAGCATGCACGGTCTGCCTGGCTAATTTATGTAAACAAAGCAAGGAGAAGCTCGGATTACAATACACAGATGGATAGTGACTTCCTTCTCTGCTCAGGTAGACATTACCCCTCTATGTTTTTACAAAGCAAATAGTTATTTCATGCTATATTAATGCTTTGGGTATTGTATAGAGCACCTTTAACCTTAGTTATATTATTTATTATTTATATTATTAGCTATTAGCAAGGCCTTGATCATTTTTAGTTCGAGTTAACCCTTGTCTTTTGTTTCCAGTTGCTGCAAAATGTAGATTTACTGTTCCACCCAGTCAGTGTTCCCATTGTACTACTTATATTATTGGTAGCACTTCCCTACTTCTCACCATCAGCTGATGAAATGCTTTCATGGTGCGTAGTGTTAGCATAGCTTCCATGCCATTTGCCTTTTGGTCCTCCCGACAGGTGGGTCTGTATGTGAATACTTTAGCTTGTGAACCGCTTGTCACCTTTACACTATTTTATTTGAATTTAGTGTCATAGGCTAAATGCGTTGGAGTTACATTATTATTATTATGCTCAAATAACTACACTTAGGTAAAGTAGGCCTACTAAAGTGGTGATCTGTCCTATACACAGACAGGAAGACACTCAAGTTATATGTTTCAAACTAGAAAGGTCTGCACTACCTTCAGCTAGCAGAATTGGGTAAAACAGTGCTCTTGTGTTGAGTGTGTGCATCAAGCTGGCAGGATTAAAGGGCCCATTAGTGGCTGTGGATGTTTTGAAGGTTAAAGGTCAACCACTGCTCATATGTATGTTGACCAAAATGTTAGGAGCTATTCTGTGACACGTTATTGACATACCAGCCCTTGGACTTTTTTCTAATGTCTCGGTTTAACTAGTAGTTTGCTAAGATCAGACTAAGTTATGTGAGATTTTGTGTAACAGAAATGCTCTCTGAAAAAAGAAAGTTTTAAAATATTAATATGCAACAACGCATCTCTGTGTAGCATGATAATATCACCATACAGTCAATGATGAAAACTGATCCAAAAGTTTTCTAGACTCGGTGGATGAAGTGGCTTTCTCGACAGTAAACCCCCGCTGCTTGTTTTCTCGCTGCATAGCCTGCGTCAGCGCTCGTGCAGCAAGAAACTACCCAGACTTGTGATAGATCTCCGGTCTCACACAACGACTGTACTGTAAGGAGGCTGGTTACACCAGACCACTTGAAACTACTCAACGTTTTGAATCGTCAGCGGGTGCAATTTGTTCTGACTGCAGAAGCTCGAGAACAAAATGTGTGCAGAGTCTGTTCCTGTTGTCATCTCAAAATGACACATAATGATCCTTTTGTCGGGAACGAACACGTCTCTTCTTTTTAAGGGGATAAAGCCATGATCCTTTGTGCATGTGAGTCAAGCATCACGACACGTTCAATTTAGTCCCTGAAATTTCTAGACGTCCTTTGTCATAAAAGTGTTGTAATGAAAACTCTACAGGCATATTCTGATTTGACAGAACTGAATGTGAATTTAACTCAACCCCAAGACCCACAGGGTTCAAAACCTTTTTGATTTACGTCATGCTTTTTAGGAGTTCTGTTTGCCAAATTTTCCTTTCTCACTTTCCCATGCAAGACTTAAAATGTACTTATCAGTGAAGTCCTTTACAAAATTGGTAAATTGCGAAGGTTTTAGAAAGGAACTGCAGGATAAAAGCTTAATTAACATAGATAGAAAAGAAAAAGATGCCACCTTTTTATATGAGGTCAGTGTAGTGTGTGTGTCCCTTTGTAATTATTGATTTTTCAATACTTTGGTTTATGTCCAAACACCTGCTAAACCAAGGACAGTCCCATCAGCCTCAGCTGTACTTTGTGTTTAGTGCTAATTTGCAAATGTTAGCATACTAATACACAAAACCATAGACTGTATCTAAAGATGGACGACATAACAGCTCCCCAAATATGACCTCGATTGCCCCCTGGCTTGCTGCAGTGTAGGTCATATGGTGCCTTCAAATGGGGTCGTGTTTACCGTGTTCACAAGAAGAGTCCATATAAACGTTCTCCTCTTGTGGTATTCACAACCTCGTGAGTGGAAAGTTTCTGAAAGCTCCATGTTCAGGAGTTGTGACGTGTTTGTTGACATTATCAGAAATGGCGAAGGCCATGGAAGTTAATTTTTTGGTGCATATTAAGTTAATATATTGTAATTTTAGTCATATATTGTTTTTCCTCATAATTTTATAATAGGTCTGAGGAAAATGTTGCTAGCCTCTGTGGCTTCTAGACGCCGATAGTAAACGTTAATATTGTTGTTGCTTAGCAGCGGTGTCCTCAGGACTTAATCACTTGAACGCCAAGCATGTCGTGTACACGACTTCCCATGTTGTAAACACGAGCTCACGAGTTTCATTTAAAGGCACCAATAAACCCCTCCCCCTCATATTAGCTGATGGGACATTGGCCAAACTAAAAAGTCAAAGTACACGTCAAATACTTTAGTTCTTATCACGCTGATGTATGTCCAAGAGTTAATTTTTCTGATAAGTTTGATTTGAATCAGTTATTTGATGCTATAAAAAGGGGCTGAGACGTCGTGATTGACAGCTGTCATTGACAGCTGCTCTGAGTTAAGTAGTCGCAGTCGGAGGCTCGGTAATTGTACAAGAGAGGAGCGTCACATCAGCATGTTAGCACGTTAACATTATTATCTTTTGTAGAAGCCTAAATCTAATTCGGACCAGAGCATTACATAAATAAGATACAAATACGTGAACCAGGCTTATACAGTATATCAGATGGCCCACAAACTGGTTAACGTGTGATGATCACTACTACTGAATGCATGCTGTAGAGTATAATGTGGGCGCTGTATTAAATGTAAATGCCTTTCTTCTGTTGTGCTCCAGGCCTACAAATTCTGATGCATAATGCAAAAAGCCTTCCATTATTATTAACAAAAATCCTTATTTATGCCAACAAAATTGCTTTAAGGAAGATGAAGCTGCACACAAATTCCTATCAGAATTGCAATATTAAATTCAGATCCGTAATTGACAGCTCTAATCCCCTGATAGTCTTCAACCTTTCCATGTGTGCCCGAACCTCCCAAGCTTGTCTGAAGTCCAGTAGTGTTCACCTTGAATCATCAACTAATCAGTCGTCAGGTGCTAAAGACCTTCTTGGTTTGACTCTCTCCTCTCTCCATTCCCTAACTGCCAAGTATAGTTTTCCCAAGTATAGTCCCTTCCCCA
>CAKALG010025408.1:0-15045 GCA_916700815.1 Helicolenus hilgendorfi
CGCAGCCCACGTGTCCGGGGAGCTTCCTCATTGTGGTCATTTTCTGACCTCCCTCTGGTCCTCCCAACTTAGTGGACTACATCATCACTGTGCCCAGTTAACTTTACGCAATGAAAAATGTCAGTATACAGCAAAACACAAGATCCTCGTCTGAACCACATTTGTCAACACGAGTGATGACGCAAGGATTTGTTAAAAGCTAACCTTCTCTGACTCCATGAACCAAGGTGTTCAGGAATGTCAGTAACTCTGTCTATGTCAGCAAAGAGGCTGAGGATATTTCAGGAGACGATCACACAGCAGTTCAATGTTAGTATGTGTGACACATGCACTTAAACAGGGATTCACTTGACCAAGTGTCAAGAGGGATGAAGTCTAATAAAGTGCGTTCACCAGCAGCTACGAAGAGAGAAGCAGCAGCAGGATGCCGTTCCTGTTTGTTTAAACCTACACAACAAGACACTCATGAAGTGAAGGTATAAAGGTGTATAGGCGTGAAAATGAGTGCGACATCAGGGAGTTTAGAAAAGTTATATATGCCGTTTATGCTGATTCCCACAGAAAATTAATATGCAGCAGAAAACAGCTGACAATCTGATGAATATGTATGAATCTACAGATAGAGCAAGTGCCAAGAGACAGCCTTCTCTGTGTGCATTTAAATGTCTGAACACATGGTAACAGAAAGTCCTACGGGGCTTAACCTCTCTTCTATTCTCACATCCACCATTGTTTGAGGAGGATTACGGAGCCTGAACATCTATCAGTGTAGACCAGAGGGCCCTGACACACCAGGCCGACTGGACGCCATTGAGTGTTTGTGGCGGGTCAACGCCCATAGTTTTTACAGTATGTTCAGCACAATTGGAGCAAGTTGGCGCCTTATCGGCAGCTGTTCAGCCAATTGAGCATGTTGAACAAACAGGCTGTCGGTGAGAGAGAGCTCCCCCACTGAACATTCTCGTCAACCAAATTAGTGGTGATTTCACCCATTTAGTACGGCCTTTTCTTATTTTTCCTTTCTGCTTCTTCACAAGCAAAACACCACATTATGACAACACCTGCACCAAGCAAGGCAAACCTTTATAGACTTCCAGGTGCAGCTTTTAAATCAATCAAATCCACAATTTGTATTCCAAGAATTTAATCAAACTGTATTGATTCATGGTGGTGAAACAATTATGTGAAATGATCTTTTGCTGATGTTTTGGGGGATTCTAAAAGATACGGTCAAATTGCATTTTTGTTCAATAAAACACTCTGATGCAGGTAATACAATAAATAGAATAATAAATATTGATCAGATGGTGATAAACTAGACAAATAACTTCTCCATTTACAAACACAGCTGCATCAGTGCATACCTGTGAGATCCCAGCAAAGTAGGAAACACTTGAATTTTTCCATTGTGCTGACTTCAACATAGACATGAATGGAAGACGTAGCGGATATTTACGAATATTCGTGGGAGGAAATGTATTAAGACATACTTTATTGATCCCCAAGAGGATATTATTTGATAACCGCTAATGAATAGCGCCTGTACAGGCAAGTAAAGAAAAAAAAAACTTGAATGTTGAACCCTGCCATGAGAGCAGAATATATATAGTCTACTGTACATGTTTGTCAGCAGTGAGCTTACCATCAGCTACAATATTTGCGGTGTGTTCGTGTGTGCAACTTTATACAGACAACATCAGGGGATGCAATTTGTCTGACCAGTTGGCCTTTGTTTGTTGGCTAGCTAATGTGTCAGGGCCGTACTACACTTCTGTCCTCCGAGACAATGAATAGAAAGTTCTGTCAAATGTACACTGACAAACACAGAGAGCAATGCATTTCCACACAGACCTACAAGAAAAAAAGAATCTGACAACAGGCATCACTCTATTGAATATCCTAGAGTGATGCTTTTAGAATTTCAATTACTTGAATGATTGGCTAACATAATCATTTCATTTTTCCCCTTTCAGTTCACAAACCATGATTGACAATAGTACACATTGCACAGTGCAGTGTGAAATAACCAAAGAGGCACCAGTGAACGGCTGCTTGTCTCTGACTTGCCCCTTGTAGAGGTTACTTGAGCTTTTGGACTAATCTTAGGCCATAAATCTATGTGACAGACACTGTTCCAGTCTGCCTCAACATGATTAGCCCGAAGTAACTTATTAAATAGCAAACCATGCACTCATATTTACCCTGGGAGTCACAGCAAAGCTTGGAAGAACATTTTCCTTAAACATTATCTATTATTTTTCATTAACCCTTTGAACTCTGCAATAGAAATGGTCCGCCAGTGCCTACATTGGTATTTTTGCTTACTGTGATGTCATTTCTTGGAGTATCTTCAAATTCGTCATATCACTAAAATCTTTACAGCCTCAGCTACAAGGTTATGTAAGTCAATAAACCATAATATGTGACAAAATTATTGAAATTGGGTCATAAATTAAAAAAGAAAAATCTGACATGTTTTTTCATAAAATGTTACTAATTAAACACAACACTTATTGCTTCAAAAGATTTCTAAATGTAGAAACATGAACAAAATATTTCTTAACACTCCGTTACTTATTGGAACAATGCACATTTTTTAGTTTTTGAGACATGCTCATTTTTATGAGCAGATCAAGTGCAAAGGCATTTTGATCCTTTTGTTACGTTCTGCACGTAACGTAACCTGATGGCGTCATCACAAGCGTACAATGTGATGACACGAAATACAGGAGCCTTAGCTCTCTGCTGCAAATGCTCTAGCTATTATGGTTTTTATTTTACATTCATTTAAACAGGGTCATGCATACAGCGATCTCCAGCGTGCGCCTGCAGGAGGTCCGTTTTTAAAGGGTTAAATAATCCAGGAAATAACATGTAAAGAAAAGTCAAAAAAATATTGTATTTCTGTTTGCTTTCACATCAGATAATTCTCTGATGGAAAAGGGGGATAGAGTTTCTGGAATCTCAAAGGTTCCCACAATCGAGGTTTCAAACTTTATGCAGTAGAAGCTGTTATGTCCATCTATGACGAGGCTGAACCTGTGTTGTTTGTATCTTAGAAGATCTGGAGTATGAAGATAGAAACATGCAGCTCCATTGAGCTTTAGTCATCAAGACAACCCGAACATAGAGGATCAATACCAGGAATAAAACCACTCAAATAATTTAGCAAAAACCTTTTATGGTCACAACGTTACAGTAGAGACAGCGCGCAATTAAGTTCCACCCACAATTCATCACTCTCCATTGACTTTGTATTGTGTGAAGATGCCTCCTTGTCAATTCCGTATGCCAGCTAACAACAGAAAAATGCTTAAAAGCTGCTCTGTGGTGGGATGCACTACCAACAGGGTAAAGACACCAGAAGCTAGGTTTCTATAAGCTGCCGAACCGAAAAAAACCAAGGATAAAGGCAATAAGATTAGGTTAACAAAGTTACCGCGATAATAACGTGTTGACGCAAATTTGTTTTAACGCAACAAATTTCTTAAACGCATTAACGAAACTTGTGATTTTTAGGATGTAGCTGGCTTAGTTAAAGCTAGAGTGAAGATGGTGATCATATGAAACTAGAAAACCAATGGAATCCATTGTTACCAACCATGTCATACTAGCTTGTCACGGAAGAGGTTAAATAACGCTCCAAACTTACGATAAAATTTGGCTAACAATGGGTGCTAAATAATCCTTTGAAATGCTTAAATCTGATTGTTTTTAGCTAGCTACAGGCATTTTGTTAGTGTTTCAGCCGTTGGTTGCATATTGTGGCACCAATTGTTTTCCCCTCGGGTGGGCCTGGTTTTCAGAGTATAAAGCGTTGTGCTCCATCTCTACTGTACAAGCTCATAAGTTTCCCATAAAGTCCAATAACAAAGCTATCAGGGATAAATGTCTGCTGTCAATTTGTCTGCTTTCTTTTCAGCGCCCCAGTAATACTGCCTGGTCATTGAGTTTGCAATCCCTGGAGTGCCAGAGGTCAAGAATGTTTGGCTTCTAGTAACTCAGTACACTTACAAATCACCACCAGCTATGCAGCGCAACTGAGACGACAGGGTATGGCTGCAGATGAAGACTCCGTAAGAGGGGGACACTGTAGACCTTGACTGTATATTATAAAGTGTTAACATCAACTCTCAAAGTCAAAAAAGCAACATTGCCATCATGGTAACTAATGCTGCAGAACAAACCTTCAAGAAGCGTTTTTTGTTCAGGGCAACATATTAAAACATAGGAAGGAACCACTTTCTCTAATCCATTGCAAAATGATTGTACCAGCATGCAAACAGTGTTCCACTCAGACTATACAACAGGCAAAACCTAGCAAGTTTTTACTAGTATCAGCAAAACATTTCTATTACACTATTCCTGCTGGATCAGTGCTGCCAATATCCCTGGTACCCCCATCACTACCCCCATCACTACCCCCATCACTACCCCCAACACAAAGTCACCTCACGCTCTTCAGAGCGTGAGGTGACTTTGTGATTAGAAAAGCTTTTTATAGACTCAAAAAGTATAACTACAATATATTCTGCGCCCTAATGACTATCTAATCTTGGTAAGGGATAATACCATTGTGGTGCATGTTCTGCAATCTGTAATGAATGATGCAGTGTGCTACCTAAACATGCAGCGGCTTATTACTGTACATTTAAATTCCCATATGTGTAAAGTGAAGGTTTCTAGCGCGAAACCTGCTATTCACCCCCACGTTATCTCTACATCAGCAATCGATGAAGCTCTGCCAAACACTAGAGGCATTACTAGAAAAAGCAAACACATGAACACTCCATCGCTTCCACACACTGCTGGACAATGTCCATGTGAGACCGGCTACCGATTCATTACTGAGTAAAGCCGGTGGTGCAGTCTGAGCAAAGCTGCAACAAGCACTCACAACCTGTGGGTCATGGATTATTGTCTGTACATGATTCTCACACCACTGCTGCCCTCTGGTGTCAAAGACTTGGACAACAATGCTGCATTGCAAAATCCCCCAATACAACAATATCCTGCTAGATGCCGTTTTTTACAAGAAATGTCAAGAATCAGAGTGTGACTCTGCTTGGAACCATATGAACACACAACCAAGAAGTCTGTAATGCAAATTAGACGTGCACAATGCAATAAACCCAATCACAATTTTAGCATCCACAACTAAATCCAAAACCAAACATCAGTTCCTTAACATGCATTAACCAGGCTCTGCTTCCCAAACATGATCGATTGCCACTGCAACAGATTTGTCACTTGCACAGACAACCTTTCAAGAATAATGTAACTGTATGCACTCTGAGAGGGCAAATCCCTTTGGTCCATGTTTCTTTGTCGTTTCTAAAGCAGAATAAGCTGCTGACAATGCTGCACATGCTGAGCTTGCAGGAGTGGTGGGCACACACGCACATGTAACAACAGAACAGCTCTCTTTTACCACACATGCAGATCCTCACTAATTTGGATCTTCTGTTATTTTTTAAGTATTATTTGAGCAAAGCCTACCCAAGGCAATTATATAAGTCTCAACAACTGGTGATTTTGACATCAATTAGCACACTTGGGTTTAAACAAAGAGGGAAAAAAATCCTCTCTCAGGCAGAACAGAAGACAATTAGCAGCCGTCTGCAGCAGAATTGGACGACCCAGGAAATGCAAGAGGTAGCGAGTGGGAAGTCAGTGAGGAATTACATCTTTTTTTGCTGCAGTGATGACTTCTGGTTGGTTGAGGCATATACGGTACACACAATGGGTGCGTGTATAAAGATAACATTTTAAAAATACATAATAAAAAAAGGTGAAATTGTGGCTTTACTTGTAAGTTGTATGTCTTTTTTTTATATTCTAGATTTGGACATTGGACTCTGAGTGAGGTCATTGATGATGATGATGATGATGATGATGATGACATAGGTATTAATTGTTAGTTTGTTTTTAGTATGATGTCGCCTTGCCACCTTGAAACTTGCATCTTTGCTATCTTTACTATCTTTACATGAATGGAAATAGGGCTGCACAATTAATTGAGCCAGTCATTGTTGTGATCCCGACAGGGCGATGCGGCACAAAAGGGTTTATTTCACAACAATGACCCGCTAGCTGTACATTATCCCGCTCATTACACGACTACTTACTTAAGAAATCAATAATTTGACACAAAAAACGGTCCGCCAGAGTCCGACATCAGAACTGCGTCCATATAAAGAAATTACACACCGCAGAATGCCTTGATTGACCAATCAGAATCGAGTATTCAACGAAGCCATGTAATAACACCAAATAAATTAAACTTGTTAACCAAGACGGATGAGCAATTGTAATAAAAATCATCGCCTTAGGTTTGAGTAGACGACAGGCAAGGACAGACTGCTGGGCAACTACTATTTCAACCGGCCTGTGGAAGTATATCAGCACATAATGACAGCTTCAGCGAGGACAATTTGTCGTCAATATATAAACAGTATTGGTAGTGACTCAAACTAGTTGCTTTCATGTGGGTGGGTGAGAACACTGGTCCTTTGTGGCTCATTCCTGCCTGTGTGACAAGGCCAGTGTGTGGGAGACGCCACCTACAATAAGCAGGCTGCCTTTCCTTTGGAAAAACATTTAATTAGTGACAATGAATGGTAATGTGTGTGTGCGTGAGTGCGTGCGTGCGTGTATGAAGAAAAACGGAGCACTAAGTGTACCTCAAATTGTCCAAGTTTGCTAAAGTAAAAACTATTTGGCTGACAAGTTATTGCTCATTCATCCAAATTCATTCAAACCGTAATGCATGAAAACTGTTCACATATTGAGCAGCCTGCAGTAGGGTGCACATCACTGTGCATACGTCTGTAGAGGTGTAGTTCATATCCCTACAGTTCGGAGGCATATTGCTCAATGCTATGAAGCTTTCTGTTCCTGTGGCTGTAGCAACGGAGCGGGAACACCAGAGTGAAAAATGTGACTTCAACCTTGTAGAAGTCACCGTGTCCCCAGAGACATTAACCAATAAGTAGAGTGAGGGGCTGACCTCGCTCTTTAAATGTCCACAAAGTAACAGCTTTGGAAATCTGCTAAGACATGACACAAAGAGCAGAAGGACATCTGAGCAACTATAGATGATACAAACAGATTAAAGTTAAATAGACACTTCTACTTCACATTCAATGATGCTCAGATGTACATGCAGTTACCCAGATGGCTGACGTGAGAGGCTGAAAAGGTACAGTAATTAGTTTTTTAGTCAAGACAAAATGTTCTTCACATATGACACCCACCTCACAATATTAATATAGTTCCTTCTTCTTTTAATCCAGATAATTAAAGCATTTATTCAGCAAGTGTTGATATTAATTAATGTGCTGTCAATGCACTCATGCCCTCCTGCTTTGCCTTATCACGGCTCTGCAGATCCATTTGCCACCTAAGGTCTCTGATGAATCATTATGAGACATATAATCCTGTGAGATCACATAATGCCTTAGTCATTAGTCATGAGTGATATGTTAAAATTAATTCGGAGATGGACAGGCAGCAGTGTACCATAGGGAGCCTAAAATGGGCACAATATGATCTTGTTTATTCTTATCACATTTCTTTTTTAAACTATGACAGTTTGATATAACTTTTAGATTTTAAGACATCGAGATTTGGTTATGGTTTGGAAACAAATGCTATATTTAAAACTGTGTGTCTAAAGCTCTCTCCTGTGCTGTGTAAAAGAAATTGGTACCTTAATTACAGATTTTAAATCTTTTAAAGTAGAACGGTAAAGCACATTACATTTCTACTTGGGCTGTCAAAGTTAACGCCACTAATTTCTTTAACGCATTGACGTGACTCGTGATTTTTAGGTGGTAGCAGGCTCAGTTTTAGAGCTAGAAACTTAAGAAAACCTAAGGAATCCATTGGTACCAACCATGTCATACTAGCTTGTCCCGAAGGAGGGCAAGGAGGCGAGGAAAAACTGGCATGGCCATTTTCAAAGAGGTCCCTTGACCTCTGACCTCAAGATATGTGATGAAAATGGGTTATATGGGTACCCACGAGTCTCCCCTTTACAGACATGCCCACTTTATCATAATCACATGCAGTTTGGGGCAAGTCATAGTTAAGTCAGCACACTGACACACTGACAGCTGTTGTTGCCTGTTGGGCTGCAGTTTGCCATGTTATGACTTGAGCATATTTTTAATGCTAAATGCAGTACCTGTGAGGGTTTATGGACAATATTTGTCATTGTTTTGTGTTGATAATTGATTTCCAATAATAAATATATTTATAAATTTGCATAAAGCAAGCATATTTGTCCACTCTCATGTTGATAAGATTATTAAATACTTGACAAATCTCCCTTTAAGGTACATTTTGAACAGATAAAAAACATGTGATTAATTTACGATTGCAATTAACTATGGACAATCATGCAACTAATCGCAATTAAATACTTTAATCTATTGATAGCCCTAATATCTACACTTGGATAAAATAACAAACTGCACCTGAATAATATCAACATCTGCCACTTCTGATTGCACACCATTCATGCAGAGTTATGGAAATAGAAAATACTGTAATACAATTATCAAATTCCTCATTTTTCTACAGTCCAACAATTGAAAAGTAGCTTTCAAGCTTGCCTGCCGTTTTGTCTGTGAAGCTGAGCAGTATAAAGGGTTTCAAATTCAAGTAGTTACAGTAGTAGTACAGTAGCAATAACTGTATATTCACAATCGCTGGTGGTTATCATGGAGACGTTTGCTACTGTACTCCACTACATTTTCTCCACTGAATATTAAACCACAGTATCTGGTCTAACAAATACTTAAAATTCTCCGAAACTATTTAAGGGATAACTTTGCCGATTTTCAACCAGCTTTGCGTCTTTCAGTGTGGGCGGTATGTAATCCTTTAAGAACTGGAAGTAATTAACATTAGCGGTTTTCAGTAAACATGTGCTCCACGATGTTATAACCTTTAACACTCACCTTACACAACCTTAAACATTTTTCCACCTCCTAGTGTGAAATAATGAGCTTTCCCAGGGGCTAATGTATGTGACAGATATCAACACCTGCTTCAGCAGGATACAGGCCTAATGTCAACCCAACACCAAATATTCTGTCGTTCAACGCAGCAGAGTGTCACGCCCCCAATGATGCATGCCCCTTTTAGTGCCCTTGAATAGAAAGGCATCTGCTCGAAATGTAAATCTAAATGAAGTTTTGACTCGACTCCAGAATATCTTTGCTCATTAGGCCTGCAGGGACGTTTATGCACGGCTTGAATATTGATTCCTGAAGCTCTTAAAGAATTTCGAAAAGGTTAAATGATGAGCATGACACTGAGTATCACCCCGTTGGCACAGGGTCAAAAGACAAGAGTGGCAAGTAAGAAGAGGAGGTGAAGCATCTAATTCTGGTGACCTGAGCCTACAGCACCTGGAACACAATCTGTCCTCAACAGGGACATGTGAAGACGTGCACAGAAAGCTGAACAGCACATTATAAGTTTTTATAGTGCTACTTTTACTTTACACATGCAGTTCTTTGTGTTTGCAGTTTGCACACCTCAGCCACACATATAGTGCAGATATCACCTAACCACACATGGACTGACACATTCTTGGTCCAAACACAGTCATCGATCCTCTATTACAACCCCGTCGCCCCTTGTTTGGCACATGGATACTGCAGCTGCCAAAATGCACATATCATAGTTTACAGAACTGCATACGTGTGCCCTATGGGAACATACACGGGACCTTTAAAAGTGTAACTTATATGAAGGTAATCCATCTTCTACTACCTCCACTACTACTACTACTACTACCGTTAAGCACTTAGTAACCCTGGTGTTGAAAAGCGGCGAAATAACTGGCCAATAATCTAATTATCAGCAAATAGGAATATTCAGGCTTTCAAGTGAAACTAAAATTACTAAAATGACTGCCTTTGTTATTTATTTGGGCTAAATATTAAAATATTTAATCACGATTACTTGCATGATTGACCATATTTAATCGCAATTAATCACATTTTTTATCTGTTCAAAATGTACCTTAAAAAGGAGATTTGTCAAGTATTTAATACTCTTATCAACATGGGAGTGGGCAAATATGTTCTCTTTATGCAAACGTATTTATATATTTATTATTGTAAATCAATTAACAACACAAAACAATGACAAATATTGTCCAGAAACCCTCACAGGTACTGCATTTAGCATAAAAAATATGCTCAAATCATAACATGGCAAACTGCAGCCCAACAGGCAACAACAGCTGTCAGTGTGTCAGTGTGCTGACTTGACTATGACTTACCCCAAACTGCATGTGATTATCATAAAGTGGGCATGTCTTTAAAGGTTTCATATGATGCCAGTATCTTCACTCTAGCTTTAAAACTTTAACTCTACCTTTAACTTTGACAGTCCTATTATTTATATTAATATACTGACCATTTTCAATGACACTGTGGTAAAGGGACAAATCTAGTAAAAGTAAAAGCATGAACCATAGACTGTATATAAGAAGTGGATGTAGTCACCGTGACATCAGTGGCGACCTGTCAATCACAAGGTAGCCACGCCCTAAAGCATACCCTGCTTTATGGTCTATTTGACTGTAAATGGGACCATAATTTACTAAATGAACATCATGCTGTATTGAAGAAGACTTGAAACTAGCGATTGAGACCATAAACTCATGTTTACAATGTTTACTGAGGTAATAAATCAAGTGAGAAGTAGTCTCATTTTCTCATTAGACTTTTATATGATCAGACTTCTTTTTGCAACCAGAGGAGTCGCCCCCTGCTGGCTATTAGAAAGAATGCAAGTTTAAGGCACGTCAGCATTGGCTTCACTTTTTAGACCCGGTGGTAGCCCACTGATATGCACCGATGTTTCAAATTTTTCATTTTTTGTTTTTCTATGCTTTTGTGTGCCACAATCGTCGGTATGTTTGAATTGGCTAGAAAAACATAATTCAAACTTGTAGGACACAACAACCCTCCCAAAGGTAGCTACAGAACATACGAGTAGAATTGTCCACCATCACTCTTATTTAGAAGCTTTCATCTATACTACTGTAGCATATTACACCTAAAACACAGTGGGTGTAAATATGTGAGATGAATCTCACTTGAACCGTCAATAAATGTCGATCTACTCTTTCTGCACCGCTCCTAATTCCAAGCATACACGACCCACCACAGCTGAACAAAATGTGTTCATTCAACATCAAAGCCAGCTGGCCCACCGCGGTGACTAAGACCCTGACAAACCTATCTGACAGCTGTGTCGGATGGTGAAAGGCACACAGGAGCAAATTCAGACTAACTGCTATATTTAGGCCAATATAAGCAAGGACAATATCTCCATCAAAGGCTCAGACATAAACACATAACCTCCCTCTATATTGAGACCACAGGTATGACATAGAATACAGGAAACAACTGTGTGACAGTGAAGAGAGACACGCATGCTTTTCAACAGCAATAACTAAACTTCCTTGCTGTGCAACTTCCTATTGTCAGAAGGGTGTGGGGGAGCAGCGTACTTGTCATGAGACTATGCCGATGATGACAAATCTGTCACTGCTTTAGTCATTACTGTCTGTTGAGATGAGTGTATTATCTCTGGTGTCCTCTGTGTTGCCTCTGGCATATTGAAGAGAATATACGATTGGATACAACGGCATAAAAAGTATTGTTACATTATATAAAATTGCAAATATGTGCCTGTAGTATTATTTTAGAAAATAAATCTATAATGTGGATATATAGTAGATCAAAATTAAAATCGGACATTTAAAGGATTAAGGGGGCCGATTGCTACTTTTACATGTACATAAATAACACAAATGTACAATATAGTTAGTAGTTTAATGGAAACAAAGAATTGTACTGGTGGGAGGGTTTTTATTCTTGATAGAGTCACACCACCATCTGCTGAAGTGATCTGATACTCCATCAACTCGTGCTGCAAAAGGCTATTGTATACAGTAGAGGCTACAGGACAAACAGTGCCATGATGGCCTTAAATCCAAATCACCCTGAGTACTTTTTAAAGTTGTATGTGCTTTTTTGGCCTAAATATATACGTACCGGTGTATGACATCTAATAAGGCAAGAAATTTTCTGTCTGTCTGTCCCTCAGTGTGTCCTTCGCATATCTCGAGAACCGCTCATCTGATCGACTTCACACTAGGCGGGCGTATTGCTCAGGACCACAGGGAGTGCAAGGTCAAATGTGGTGCAATTTGGCCAGATGGTGGCGCTTTAACAATGAACTTTATGTTTTGGCATGTAACTTTTGATCCATAAGTCTCAGAAAGTCTGGATTTTGTGCTGAGGTTTGTGTTAATCCGTACAGGCACTGAATAGATGGTGTACAGTTATCAGAGTTGATTAGTTGAATTTAAGTTTTGCTAGTTTTATTTATTTTTACACTTTATAAAACTTCAGAGATATTGTTTATTTATCTATAAAAATGTTCATTTAACTTTATAAGAAGCTGGGAGCCCTTTTATTTTAAGATAATATTGAAAAGATCTCTTATTTAAACATATGCTTTAAGGCATTTCAACAAAGTTTTGTGTTGTTCCCATTTTTGACACCGAGATTTTCATTTTTACTGCAAATGTATATCAGTTCAAAATATCGGTTATTGGTCGCCTTGACTACTAATAATCGGTATCGGTCCTGAAAAAAACATATCGGTCGATCCATAAAGCCAACATGTAGGGATTCCAGCCCTTTGATTTGTTGTTTTTTCCTTGTCACAATCGATGTCAGTGCAATGCTAACACACTGCAAAATTGTGTTAGCAATGCATGACTATCATTCCTCGCTTCTAGAAAACGTCATGGCCAAGTCCATTTCCTCCTTTTAAATATAGGTGTTGTGAAGGCCACTGAAACACAACAGTCATGCCATCAGTCATCACTGAAACGAGACACCGGCATTAACATCCAAACACTGGCGCTGTGCTACATCAGAGCCCTTTGAACGAGCACATTAGTTCTGTTACTGAGGAAAGATCTGACGATCCGTTACACTTGTCTTTTGAACATCAAGCGCTTCTCCGTAATCGTCACTCATCGTGTCGGCGATCAATCCGTGTGTCATGAATGTGCTTTGAGTTTTAACATGTCCTAAAACAGGCCTCTGCATTCTAACCATGAATAAAGTATTTTACAAGGAGGCTGGTAAGCTATAATTATTTCACAGTGTGCCGTCACTCATCTCCATCACAAACTGCATAACAAAATGGTCTTGGAATACACAGCCCAATGAAAGTGGCGACTGTTGTGAGCACGCACAGCAGCTGCTTTATTGACGCTGATGATAAATGTTGCAATTCAGCATTCATTCAGACCCTCCTATGTGTGTTTCGGTATTGATGACAGCAGTTCCGATGTGCTTTACATCATATTTCCCTTCAGAAACACTGTGATTTAAGCTTTTAACTTCCCATCCAGTGAAGCAAACATGTAGTAGGAAAGTCACTGCAAGTGTCTTAGTACAGTGTCGGTCCGCGGTGAGCTGCCTTAAGAGCTTCAATGCTACTTGGGATTGCTTATAGATTGCTTTATCAGCATTACATTTGAGTAACAGAGGAAAGCATCAGTGGTCTCTGAAAGACAAATACTCAGCGATGTCAGTGGACGGATGGGCTTAAGATTCTACAAGTCATTAAAGTGTTACAGCGGGAATGAGACACTGTTCTGACAAAAGATATTCGCTCATTCGGTAGTTTGATGATGGATGGCGGTGGAGAGTGCTGTCTTATAGGTCAGTCTGTCCATGATCCAAAAATAAAGGAATTGGCCTCACTGTTCCAATAGTTTTCGAGAGGACTGTATATATATATGTATATATAATGCAGTTTCAATATCCTAATCCTTGCATGGGAAGATTTTGTTACTGCCTGTCAAAGTGTACACAGCATTACTGTGCAGTGCAGTGACACACTTGCGCCAAAAGAGGGAGCTGCTGTATTGCTTATGAGCCGTGTGCTGCCTGTGCAGACCACCGGAGAATTTTCACAGCAGTGATGTGATAATAACCAAACATTGCCTGTGAGAAACTTTAGAAACTGCTGCAGATGTATCCTAAAGGATCAGTTCACCCAAAATACTTATTTTTTCACTTGAATCAAGGCTGAAAACTTTTCTATTTGCCTCTGCTTTTTTATTCAATTATTTCTTACACTGCACCATAACTTTTATTCCTGTATTTAATACCTGTTTTATTCAATTTTTGCTTGTTTTTATTTTCTATTCTCTTGTATTTTTAATTGTATTTAAATATTGTTTTATAATGTATCTCCTGCACTGTGTCTCGATGCTTTGAATGTTTTATGTAAAGCGCTTTGAACTGCCTTGGTGCTGAGATGTGCTATATAAATGATCTTGCCATGCCTTATGTCTAGCAGTATCTAGCCATGTTTTATGTTTTATTTGCCCAAGTTTTGAGGCATCGGTGTCTGAGATAAAATGGATGTGAATGGAATTTTGTTTGTGCCGATAGTATTGAAAAATGACACTAAAAAACTTCAGCAGCAAACTGTCTTCCAGAAACAGTGTGCCTGTTAACTCTGGAGGATTCCCATAACTCACTGTGAACTGTTTACACAGGAACTATTTCTTCAGTAGAAGCTTCCAATGAAAACTGCTCAACAAACAACAGCTGTGCTTACCTTCTTGTTGGAAGAGCTTTGGTGTGTACAACCCGAGTCCAGGTTGTTATTGGGGGCAGACATATTGTTCCTGAGAGAGGGAGACCGCAGCCCTTCCTCCCCCTCTCCTTCCTCCTCCTCTTCCTCCTCCCTCCCACTCTCCGCCGAATGTTCAAAGTCATCACTGTCTTGGTCCATCTCCTCCTCGTCCTCATCCTCCTCCTCTTCCTCCTCGCCCTCTTCCCTCTCCTCTTCCTCCCTTCCCTGCTCCTCCCCTCCCTCTGTCCTCTCCTCCGCCTCCTCCTCCTCTTGGTGACTGCTGCTGTTGTTGTTCTCTTCCTCTTCCTCCTCCTCCTCGTCCTCCTCGGCCAGCGGCTGGCCTCG
>CAKALG010025412.1:0-10317 GCA_916700815.1 Helicolenus hilgendorfi
GTTAGTTTAGAAGTTGGCAGTTGGTTTAGGAAATTACTTTGCATTTACAAAAATTAAGGTATTTATTTGTGACCATTTAAAAAAAAAAAAAAAAAAAAATCCCTATAAGAACAAAGAGGATTGTTTATCATTGACAAAAATAGAAAAATATAGAATAGCAGTCTTATCCTTGATTGCGTGTACAGATACACTGCTACAAAAAACTATTTCCTACAGTGCAAGTTGTTGCTATCTTTTGGCGTGTGTGCAAGTGCACGCATGTGTGATATATATGCCTTAATCTGCAGTTGTGGCCAGGTTTTCGAATAACTGCATTGCGCTGAGGCGGATATACCCCGAGCTCTAGGTCTGTGGTTCTTCCTAGAAGGCTCTACGTGTGCATATGTGTTCATACGAGCCCTGACTTTTGACTCTGCAGGCCCACAGGCTCCATGCAGCAGACAGAACAAAAGTCACATGCATTTGAGCCTGCAGCTGCAAGAGTTGCAGAAACACGTTGATTGGGTCATTTGTCACTTATGCATCCATCCACATTTTAAAACAACAACTGTATGTTTGAATGTTTGATGGCTTTAGCGATGCCATGTATTGGTTGGTCGGAGGGAAATGGAGATATGATGTGCTCTAACTAGATATCTAAAATCAAAGAAAGTTAGAAGCAATGCAGCCCTGAATGTTCCTATGTTGAAAAAACATCAATGCTCTTTTGTTGCCTGACTATATTGGCAGCTGAGCCACCTCCATTCATGTTATTCTTTATGGTTTCACTGTGTCTAAAAATTGTCAATGACCCTAACAGTCAATCTGTTCATTCTCAGTACTCGTCTCATTTTTGGTCACGTGGCTTGGCCGACACATCTCAGCCAACTAGCCTCAACTTCCTCCCCATTTCCACTGAAGCAGGAAGTAGGAGATGAGAAAGAATCACACATCTGCAAAATGCAGCGCCCGGCTCTATTAATAGTGTCATTCAGTTTAGAAGAAGAAATGTGACCAAACTTTTTATTCCTCTTATCAGTCTCTGTCGACAGCCTTGCTTAAGAATTCCAGCTCGGGGGTTAAGTTTGTTCAGTTTGCCTCAAGCTACAATTATGAATAATGCTCCTTTCTTACAGGATTCTTATAACGGGTGGGTAATTAAATATCGCCCTGCAACTTTGTAACCAAACTCACCATTCTGAATGGTAAACCATCGCCAAATTACAGGAGGTATTTGTAAAAGATGAGGATGCTCTGCAGGAAAGTGTTATCTATGTCATCAGCTGCTTATCAAATTCTTACATTTTATATTAGTATTACATAGTAAAATATTACGCTTACTAAGTAATATCGTTAGTTTACTGTCAAATGTTTTTTTTTACCATTTACAATAAGAAAAGGACTGAAACTCAGTTACAGTTATACACATTTTTATACACTTAACAAGACTAAGGGCGCTTTCACAAGCCAAAATTTTGTCGGTTTTAATCAAACTCTGGTGCGGTTTGGGCGGCTTTGAACACAGTAATCGTACTGCGGTGCCAACCAAAACAATCGGTCCGAGATCGTGTGCGTGAGGTGGACTCGGACCGTTTGGCCGCCTGTGCGGGCATTTGTAGAGATGGACACAGGTAAATGATCTTCTGCAGAAGTCCGATGTTTGCCTAATATCCGAAGAGAACAGAATATGCCAACTAAAGTCCACAAAAATACTGACGTTTATAAAGTCATTAGAGATAAACTGGAGGAGGTTCGTGCGTACAGTAGATCACTGCTGAGTCAAAGGGAAAACACTTCGACAGCATCTTCTGCATATAAGTTGCAGCTCTCGAGACAAAGAAGATAAATTTGCTCCTTCGTACACGCCCCTCAGCAGATTATTTTTCGTTATTTGTTCCGTTTTAATTTGTGCACTGTGAAACAGAACAGGACCAAATAGAAAACGAACCAAAAGTATAGATTTCACTCTGATTCGGACTAGCTAAGTGGACTATGGCTTGTAAAAGCGCCCTATGAGTCCACAACTCCACACTGTGAGGCTGTACTTACACACTGCGGTGCTTTGAACTAAATGCTAACACCAGCATGCCATCTGTGCTCACAGTGACGATGATAAGTGTGTAGCAGGTGATATTTTCCAGGTGCACCGTAGTTTAGCCTGTTAGCGTGCTAACATTGGCTAATGGGAATCATCACTAGTTTTGCGGGTATTTGGTCATAAACCAAATAATTTTTGTGGCGCTACAGGAAAAGTTAAGCAATCACCAAAACCAATTGAATTAATCATATGGGGTCCATGAATATCTGTAACAAATTTCACAGCAATTCATCATCACAGTTTTTTTAGATATCTGGAACAAGGTGGTGGACCGACTGGCGGACCATAGTTGACATCCACAGAGCTGCCCGCGCTGCTAGCATGGCTAAAATACAACTTGTTTTTTCTAGTGGCAATTAAATTAGACAAAGATGAACAAGTGCGCTAACTGAAGTGCAGGGAGAAAAAAAATCACACTTGTGTTTTTTGGACAAGATTAAAATCACTGATACTCGGACGTGCATTACTCAAATCAACCTCCCCCAGTGACAGAAATTCAAAAGTCTATAAACCATAAAGTTACTCGACTGCTGACTCAAAGTAATTTCACAGGGCACTTGAGCACATAAGCAAGATTTTAATAAGTTTTGGCCATCTCCATCCTTCAGATCATTGCGCTCGTGTTACACGTACAGGCATGTGGACGACATCTAAAAGCTCTAAAAGGGTATCGCTTCCTCGTCCTCCCGCGCAGAGTTAAAAGCCAGCTAATAAAGATATCTAGGTGACACCGCACTCGCTCTGCTTACAAACATTCGCCTCAGACTCCGAGATCCCGATAAGCACACAGCAGTGCCTGAGGGGGGAACCGCAGCCAAAAGCTCTTGGAAAAATCTGGAGTTTAGGAAAGCACCTGGAACCGGTCCACTCTCTTACTAGGGGTCACTGAGTTTTGTCTGGAGGCTTTCCCTACTGTAGCTGTTAACAATGCTGCTGCTTTCCTGCAGGCTATGGCTACACACACACACACATACATACACTCAGAGGTCCCAATAGAGTTACAGGGACAAATTTGGAAACCATGCGTAGTGTGAAGTGGCACAAAATGGCTGCCGTTATACCTCAGGTGGGTGCGGGGTTGCTTGATGCAAGACGGAGGTGTTTTTTTTGGGGGGGGGGTGGGTGTGGTGGTTAATATCAGTGATAGTCAGCTCGTTATCACTTCACGTACATGAGGCATCTGCCAGGTTTAACCCAGGGAAACGTTGTATTGTTTATTATTGTAATAAGTATATGTATATACAGTATTTAGTGTCCCTGGTGGATTGCTGTGGAAAGACTGTGTGATGTGGGTACACCAAACTGGGAGCAGGGAGACGTGTCCTGCCAGATATGATTTCATGTCTTACGTAAGCCTAAGATGGGGGCAGAGAAGTATTAACCCTGTGTGTGTGTGTGTGTGTGTGTGTGTGTGTGTGTGTGTGTGTGTGTGTGTGTGTGTGTGTGTGTGTGTGTGTGTGTGTGTGTGTCTGTGTCTGTGTTTTGTGTGAGCCCCCTCCTCCCCCCTATATGGTGACATTTACTCAATGCTGCTGGCAGGTAAAACTACATGCAAGAAAACTGGGAGTTATTTGTGTCTGTGTGTCTCCTTATTTTCTTAGTGGATTTCTGCTGTGTTGTAGGTGGTGACGCTGTGGTACAGAGCCCCAGAGGTGCTGCTCCAGTCCAGTTACGCCACGCCGGTGGACTTGTGGAGCGTCGGCTGCATCTTCGCTGAGATGTTCAGGAGAAGGTGAGAGCCAGGAGAATTATACTGTATGTAGAAAAAAAACAAAAGGGGGATTAAAACCAGCTACCACACACTCACTGGCCCACAGAGCTCACATCACACAAAACTTTCACCAAAAAACGCCACTACTCTAGTCTGATAACCAGACTACATTGCGATTTTGTTGAGTGATATTGATTAACTGTCAGTTACTGTCAGTGTCGAAATGTCGCATAAATAGAGCCGGGGCGAGCAGTTTTTCAATCAAGCGACACGTCACTTTGCCTGTTTGCTGACACACGGAGAAGGTTACAGGACATTTTCATTGGGAAAGACTGAAACAATCTGATTGTTCGCTCGTTCGCATCGGTCAGTTAGGAAGAGGTGTTATTCTGTCTGACGTCATACTCATGTTAGCGGCTTTTTGTTTGGGAGGGGTCATATTTTGCCCTAACCAACCAGTAAGTTAGTGACGTATCCTGTCTAACTAAACTTCAGTCGATGTGGAAACTGCATTCATGCACTGCTGTATGCTCCTCCTTCACTGTGCTGCTTTTGCATTAAAAACGCACTAAACACTTACATCTCAGCAACTGACAACTGACTGGTGTGGTGTACCGTATAAGCACGGAAATAGTCACACACTCCCTGACCTGCATACAAGCCGGCCGCTTATGCGCCGTCTTGATCTTACTCTTGTGCACCAATTCTAGCTCATTTTTAAATACAAAATGTTTATGTTTTCAGCTCAGTATGAACTGTATTACTGAACTGACATCGCATTGTGTGTATCTTAACCATTTGTCACATTAAAGTGGTCACGAGTAGGGAAAAGGAAGTAAACTAAATCCTTTAAACTCATTGTACTTGCGTAAGTTTGAAGCACACAACTTACCCAAGGCTGTAATGTTTTTGAAGATGCATCAATGTAGCGTATTAAACAGAGGTCATGCTCATATCCTTGTGACTAGGTTAGATAGAGGTCGTATCACTAAAAGCCATCTGCCATCTCATCTTCCCAATGAAGTGGTTTTACTGTTTGCATGAATACTGAACCATCTGATGTCTCAGATCTATGGCTGAAATGTTTGAGCTGGTACCCTCACAGGTACTGCATTTAACATAAAAATATGCTCAAATCATAACATGGCAAACTCAAGCCCAACAGGCAACAACAGCTGTCAGTGTGCTGACGTGACTATGACTTGCCCCAAACTGCATGTGATTATTATAAAGTGTGCATGTCTGTAAAGGGGAGACTCGTGGGTACCCATAGAACCCATTTTCATTCACATATCTTGAGGTCAGAGGTCGAAGGACCCCTTTGAAAATGGCCATGCCAGTTTTTCCTCGTCAAAATTTAGCGTAAGTTTGGAGTGGAGCGTTATTTAGCTAGCGCGACAAGCTAGTATGGCATGGTTGGTACCGATGGATTCCTTAAGTGTGACTTGAGTCCAAGTCCCCATCTCTGCCTTCAAGCCTTGATGCCTCCACCCCAGCATACCACCGTGAAGAACAACAGACTGATAGATCTGCAAGGGCCTGTTGCACATACTGAAGGATCTGAGTCTCCTTAGGAAGTCTGCTCTGTCCCTGCCTGAAGAGCACTTCGCTGTTGAGAGTCCAGTCAAGTTTTTGATCGATTTGGACCCCAAGGTGCTTGTATGAGTCCACCCGTCTCCACTTCGACTCCCTGGATGACCAGCACAGGGGGTCTCCTGCTCCTCTGGTAGTCCATCACATTAAGCTCATTTGTTTTGCTGATGTTGACCTTCAGGTGATTGTCGTTGCATTATGTGACAAAGCTCTCTATCGGTCCACTGTACTCCTCTGTAAACAGACATGTAAACTGCAAATTAACCGGTTGGCGGAGGCATGCTTCCGTGCCTCTGCTTCCGTCGTTACAGAATCAGTTATTTGGGTGTTTCTTAAACTTGTCGTCTTTTTCTCAAAATGTCACCTGTCAGCTGCGTTGTGAGCAATCACATTTCGGTTGACTTATCAAACCATTACAGTAATGACGGGCCGGCTGCTGTGGTTGCAGCATGCAAGTCAAGATCCTGCTTCTTGGTATTGTTTTTTGTCAGTTTGTGGTCTAACGAACTTCACACACTAGAGAGCCAAGCTAATAACGGACCACTTTTCTTTAAAAAAAAAAGGTTCAACTGCCTGCCTGTGGAAGGAAAAAAATACTTTTCCAGGGCATGAGGACGTATTTCATCATCATAGCGTCAATCTATTGTTAATATTTATGTGCCATAGTATGTGAAGAAGTGTGTCTTGTGTTCAACAGTGAACTAGGGTCTTGCCAGACTTTAGTGGTGTGCTTCGGAGTAGATAAGAACAGTCTTTCTGAGGCAGGGCAGAGTGCCAGGAGGAGCAGCCCTGCCTATAATTTATGCTTCCTTCCCCAACCGTCCTCACACCCCAACATGCACAGCCACACACAGCGACTCAACGCTCTGCACGTGGGACTCAGTGGGAATATATAGGCTCTAGTGGCAAACGGACATGCAGTGTGAAGAGACTGTGTAGTCATGTGGTATACAGACGGATGACAGTGGCTCCATGCAGACCGACCGTTAGATACCACCATTAAGAAAACACCAAATGGCCATGGTGCGTTCAATCTCTTCGCTGGTCCACCACAAGCTGCTTTATAGTTAACAGTGGAACAAACATGTTTCAGTGTAAACTATCCTGGGGTCTCGCCGCATCGTGTGCATGTGTGCTCCAGGTCATGTGTTCACGCTTTATTTGGTAGCCTGCTGTAAAAAAAAAAAATGGTGACACGTGACAATTTTTCATAGTGTAAGTTAAGATCTTTAGATTAGGAGGGGTGAAGGACAGAGGCTGCTTTGTTATTCCTAATTTCATGCTTTGATGACCAGTGATGATCCATTACGGTCTTATGTGACTCAGTTATGTGAAGAAATGAGAAAAGATGTTTCTCTCTACCTTTTTTTAAATTTTTATTTTCTTTCTGCATCTCTTGATTAGACAAAAAATAATTGGCAACTATTTTTATATAATATTAATATTATTATTATAATATTTTAGTTGCATAATACCTCAGTCGAGCCTTTGACTCATTGAGGTGAATGGCAGCTGGATGTACTCGACGTGTGTTAACGCAACATGAATGGCACAAATTGTGCATTTCGTGGCTGTGTAAAATGTTTAAACACGAACCAAAGAATTTGTGGCAAATTAACCTGTAATTGAGCATCTTACCACTAAATAACAAGCCTAAACATAACGTAACAGTAACATGTACTGTATGTATTATGTGCAGAGGATACAGTGTTCCTTTACAAGCAGGCACAATCTGAGGTTGGCAGTCCTGCCTTGTCTGATAGCGGTGACGTGTGTGTGTGTGTGTTGTCTGGGTTAAGGTACTTCTTCCCTCACCCTGACACAATAAGCTGTAAAAAGCTTTGGTGGGGATAATATGTGTGTGTTTTCACAGTCTGGCACCTGTCCAACTTTGCCTCAAGGCGGAAGGCAAGGCAGAGCCCTTTGATGACCATGAACACACATACACTCTCTCTCTCTCTCTCTGCAGGTGATTAAGATGGCTTTTTAAAAGGCCACCTGTTAGAGATTAAAGGGCACCTGGGAGAAGCAGTGAAGAAAAAAGCAAAAGAGAGCGTGATTGAGGGAAAGTGCAGAACAAGAGAGGATGAGAAAACACAGTTTATTGCTTTGCAGCTCAGGTACAATGAACCAGACGTCCCCACTGGGGGTTTAATTGCCTTTGAGAATCCAAATTGAATGGGTTTTTTTCTGGGAATGAACGAGTACATCATCTTAGAAATATCCTCTGCAAAATTAGACGATTGATCTGTTGGTCCATCGGGAATTACTCCCATCCACGTTAGAAACTCTGATATGATTGTCATGAATCAGTCTCTTCACTCAGGGCGCAACCAACCATTCCTGCTGCTGTTTAGTTTGGCTTATTAGCCAGCTAGCTAGCAGGCGAAATATTTGAGTCAGTCTACATCGTCAAGTGACGCTAAGCACAAACTTGTTAAATTAAGACAATATGACGAAAGTTGTATCGAGTTTGTTTTTTTTGAGAACAGCGACGGGAGACCTAAGTGCGTCATGTGTGTTCAGGTGCCACCGCACGAAGCCATGAAGCCGGCCAAGCTAAAGTGACATCCTGGAAAAACGGGGCAAAACAAAGTGGTATTAACATGATTAAAATTGAAATGTGTTTCTGTTTATCACTATCAAACAGGTCTGAAGAATTTAGGTTGAAAAGTTTTAGGATAGAAATAATTCCAATCTAAGAGAAATGGTAGTAAACGTTATACTTAATCAGTGTTACGATTATGAGGGGGTCCTTGGAAAATTTCCTCCCATGTAAGGGGTCCCTGGACTCAAAAAGTTTGAGAACCCCTGTCATAGAGGAGTAAAGAAACCAGAACATATTCACATTTAAGAAGCTGGAATCAGACAATTTACCGATTTAATCAATGATTAATTTAATAGTTGACGACTAATCAATTAATCATTGCAGCTGTAGTTCCTTCTTCTCAAATTCAATATCTCTTGATTTTGAACTCTTGGCCAGACAAAACAAGCAATCTGCAGACATTACCTTGGAGTAACTTGGAAAACCGTCAGTTTTTGTAATGAAATAATGAAAATAAGTGTTGGTTGAAGCCCCGCTGAGCAGACAACCCCAATTCACCCTGTTGTTACTTAACGTTGCAAGTCAGAAAAGTGCAAATCCAACCTCAAAATGTCTTTCTTATGACTCATGAAACTTCAAAGCTCCCCCCCCCCCGAATCCCACCATCCCATCCGAGCACCTTCCTCTCCACTTTCATTATCAAACATGCCATTGTAAAAAAAAAAAAAGAAGAAAACCTCCTTTAATAACTAATCTTAGAGTTGGGAACTTGTCAAAGGAATTTGAGCAAATATCATACAAGTCTGCATCTGCATGGCTGGGATAGCGTCGGGGTGAGTCACAGTTCGAGTGAATGGGGGAGAGAGAGAGCGCCTGCTTGTTGACATTCCTCCAATCGAAAAAGGTTGTTGTGTTAATGGTCTGGGAGAGGCCCCACATCCGTGTTGACTTTCTCACACTTTGGAACTCAATTGATAAATCCTCAAACACACACATGTACAGTACATCCAAACAGACAGAGTTGCATGTCCTTGCAGTTCACAGGCTTAAACGCACTCAAGCACACACTCCATTTCTCTCTCTCTCTCTGCGTTTCCCACCCCGTCAGGTTGACGCTCTCACGTGCAAACATGCACACACACATTCCAGAGGTCGTCTCGGTGGAATGTGGGACAGAGTGGTGCTGGCACTAAAGGAAGCGTGACTCAGCTCCCAACCCAGTCTCAGTCGTCCTTTCACTGCCACCCGTTAGTGTGTGTTGCATCGGTACGTTTGTGCACATGCAAATCTCAGAGAGGGAAACAATCCCTTTTGTGCATGTGTGCACCCTTACTTGAGTGTGTGCAAATGTGCATTTGACTGTGTGTGCATGCCAGTGGCCACCAGCTCTCTGTGAATCCAGTTATCCCCCTCCAACAAACCAACAAACCACTCCAGGTTTAAAAATGGACCTCTTGGAATCATCAGCCCTACTTGTTTTGGCACGATGAATTTGCTGTAGGTGATTTGTTTTTTTCTTCTTCTTTTGCAACAGTCAGAACTGGTTTGGTCTGATTTTGAATGGCTTTCAAACCTCAGCGCAGTGCTTTACCCCGAAAGACCTATGTGGCGTGAGCCTCCTTTCGGTCAGATGTTTGAAAGCAGAGGGGTTCAGGAGTAAAGCAACACTGAGACATCCATTAGTTCAGGATGCCAGTTGTGAATCATTGAAACAAACTCTGTATCTCAATTCCACTTCCGAACTGAAGCATGTGACAAAGAGTTTGCCGTCACTGTAAAAAAAAAAAAAAAAGAAGTGCAAAATACCCCTGTGTGACTAATTTCCCAGTGTCTGAGTCTGTAGGAAAGTGTGGGTGTTGAGCTATGCGAAGCTTCCTGCAAGTGGGAAAACACAGGGAGCACATGTTGGCTAGCCAGGCTGTTGACTTCAGTGAAGTGGGATGCACTTGAACTGTGTTTGTGCCTAGATACAGAACTCATACACGCATGCATGCAAGCACACCTTATGTGACAATATCCTGCATTACATTGACATCTGCTGGTGACTAATCAGTAGAATATAACAAAGAGAAAGCTCCTCTGACCGGATTTCATAATGAAATTTTGGGAGTAACACATATAGAAAAGTAATGTTGTTGCCATCGTTAGCGTTAAGAGGAAAGTCTCTTTGACAGCAACGCCTCCTCATTTCCTTTCAGAGGAACTCCAGCAGGAAGGTCTAGTTCCCATACCTCTCTCCCTCTGTTAGAATAATCCAACGTTTCTGTCACACGCCTCTCCCTCCCACTTTCCTACACACACACAGAGAGCAAAACCCACACTCATGAGGGATAAATAGGCTTTTTCTGTACCGTGCGGCGGCCGGCAGGCTTGTGCCGATGATGACTA
>CAKALG010025413.1:0-10489 GCA_916700815.1 Helicolenus hilgendorfi
GAAAAACATCAGAGTTCTCACAGAGTAGGTTCCCGCTGGTTTTGGATGATATAAGTAATAAATATGTCAGAAGACAGCTCATCATCAGAGAGATTAAAGAGTTCAGCAGAGTGGAAAGTCAGAACGAGAAGAGCTGGAATACCATCCACCAATCAGCAGACTGCTCTGCTGTGTGTGCGTGCGTGCGTGTGTGTGTGTGTGTGTGCGCGTGTGTGTGTGTGTGTGTGTGGGTGTGTGTGTGTGTGTGTGCGTGTGTGGGTGTGAGTGTGTGTGAGTGTGTGTGTGTGTGTGTGTCTGCTTTTCATGTTCCGTAGTTAACAGAGCTCAGCGCTGGTCTCTTCTTGCCTTTAATCTTCAGGGATCCATAACGAGCCTGGAGACAAAATAATGAAAATAATACAGTTATGAATGTGTCTATACAGATTTTTAAATTTTTCCCATGTCTGATTATTTCCTTTTTAATGAGTATAAAAAGGAAATAATTACAAATGCCTGTTGCTCTCTGAACACACAGCCTGAACACACAGAGAACACTTACATCTTTGCGGACTCTGGATCGTGTGATCTTGACGCTCTGCGATCGTCTCAGTCCTTTCTGAGTGACTGCCTCATCCTCAGAGAAGGTTGGCTCAGTCTCTTCATCACTCCTGTCCTCCTGGTCATAATAGTAGTCTGAAAAACACAAGACACACACACACACACGTATCAGCAATCACTGACTCACATTTGTGTTCTGGCAACGTTCAAACACCACGTTTGGTTGCATAACTGAGCCCGTCTGTTTCACAGCTGAGGTTAGAATCAGCCAGTTCCAACAATCACGCAAGCTGGAAGAAACCTAAAGCTATTGTTGTGGTGTAGCTGTAGAGCCATGAAAGAGTGGTTCAAGTAAAAGTCGGAGAAAGTACAATTGCCCAATTAATCAGACACGTATTTCATGGTTAATAACTGAATCACTCGGCCCTTAAAGGTGCTAAATTCCAGATTCATATGTATGATTGAGGGATTGTATATACGATATCCTTAGACTTATCCTTTAAACATAAGTATCTATCTAGTCTACCTATAGCTAACTGAGTGCAGAAAGAGACCGTCTGGTAGCCTCGTGCAGTCAGGGGCTGCTGATTAGCAGCACAAATACCACGGCCATTAGAAGACATGAAAAAAGGAAATAATTTCAAAGGTAGAATGAAAGAAAAAATATCACTACAGCGATCACTCTGCACTTGAAATAGAGAATATAAAATATGGACAATGAAATTATATCTGCTGATTTTCCACTTCACTGTGTTCCAGTGAATGAACCCTGTGGATGAGTGCAGGCCTGTGTGGATCAGTGTAGAGAGCTGAAGGTGAGAGATGCAGCCGGACCAGCAGAGGTCAGCAGACACTCAGCCAACACACTGCTGCCTGTCTGCATGGCTCTCTTTGTCTCTCCTCATAGAAACACACCAGTTAGAGAGGTCATACACTAGCTGTCTGTTTCACACTGCAGCAAGGAAAAAATACACCACAGCAGCATGAGAAGTGTAGATTTTGAATACAGATTCATCAAACAAGAGCTGCCATGTTTTTTTCTGTTCCATCACGAAGATGAAGAAGGTTGACTCTTGATCACACTCGGCCTTCATTTAAAATAAACGTTGTTTCATTTATAATAAACCGAACTGCATCAACGACATTAGGTCATATTCTCATGTTAACTGTCCTCTCTCCACAAAAAAACAAACCTACTACTAACCCTTATGCAAATGTTCACCAACATGCCACACCCAATACCTTAGCTGGGGTCAAATAATCAAAAGAATGCTGTCTTTTCCTAACCACTTGTCCTTGACCTCGATGGAAAACGTCCCGAGGTCGAGGAAAGACGTGAAGGAGACTTCATAAGGACTTAGGAAAAGACAACCGCGGTGCTCAGAGAATCCGACTGCACTCACACGATGGCCGAATGGTGCCTCGCTATAAATATTGCAGCTGCAAGGAATTGTGGGATTGCATTATCTCCTTTCCTTTAGTAAAGGATGGTCCGGTGTATCCTGTGCTAAAGGAGATAATAAAAGACGCATTGAGCACCTTTCCTTAACATTTGTCAAGTATTTAACACTCTTATCAACATGGGAGAAGGCAAATATGATTGCTTTATGAAAATGTATGTATATATTTATCATTGGAAATCAATTACCAACACAGATCAATGACACATATTGTCCAGAAACCCTCACCGGTACTGTATTTAGCATATAAAATATGATCAAATCATAACATGGCAAACTGCAGCCCAACAGGCATGTGATTATCATAAAGTGGGCATTTCTGTAAAGGGGAGACTCGTGGGTACCCATAGAAGCCATTTTCATTCACATATCTGGAGGTCAGAGGTCAAGGGACCCCTTTGAAAATGGCCATGACAGTTTTTTCCTCACCAATATTTAGCGTAAGTAACCTCCTTCACGACAAGTTACTATGACATGGTTGGTACCAATGGATTCTTTAGGTTTTCTAGTTTCATATGATGCCAGTATCTTCACTTTACCTTTAATACTGTCTCCGCTACAACCTAAAAATCACAAGTTGTGTTAATGCGTTAAAGAAATTAGTGGCGTTAAAACAAATTTGCGTTAACTCGTTATTATTGGGTTAACTTTGACAGCCCTAATTGCAATATATTGAATCATAACCTCTGTATCATGATACGTATCATATCGCCAGATTCTTGCCCTATTTGTTAAATATTGTCACTTATAGTTTTACCACCTGGTCGTGTTCTGTCATCCTAAAACCATGCCCAGGCAGTCTCCGTGTCCATGGGTGTTTTTTTCTAAAGCCGAGTTAGTATTCCAACAGCGGTGTGTTTTCCATTTGTTCTGGTTCTAGCTCCTGCTGCTGCTGTTGTTGTCACATCTGGAGTCTATAAGAGAAAACCTCCCACTCTCCAGAGCTGGAAGCAACCTTTCCCCTCCCAGAGGAAACAGGGTGGGATGAGACGGAGGCCAGCTTCACATGAGATTTCACATTCCAGCTCAAGATCAAAAATACCATCTGAATTCTGGATGTGCTGGTTGGACGGTCATCGGCAGAAACACTTGAGAGCTGGAGGTTTTGAGGTCGGTATTAATGAGAGAATTCAGTCCTGCAACTTGTGTACAGTGTTCAACGCCGCAGTTGAAACCCCCCCACGTCTATAAACCAGGTGGTTGGTTGATTATCCTCACACATGATGACACCAACAAGAAATGAAATAACCGTAAGGAATAGGAATAACACATGACGTTACAATAATGTTCCAGGGTGGAATCTAAACTCTCTGTCTGGACTATGGAGAGCAAATTCAAGTCATTCCAGTCATTCCAGCTATCACCAGTCTATTCTGTGTACAACTCTCCAATTTCCTGTCATGTAGAGAGCAGAGGACTTTATTAAACAACGCTCTTGTCTAGCTCAGCCAACAGAAAAGACCTGGAGCAGCTTGTCCTAACACGGTTTTGGAATCCTTCTATGTTTCTCCAGGGGAAAAAAGCACAATCTAGTGTTTTCTTGTCCTGGATATTTACATCGTCTTAAAGGGGACCTGTTATGCTTTTGTGCTTCTTCTATTTCCTTAAGTGTGTTATATTGTTTTTTTTGTGCATGTAAAAGTTCTGCAAAGTCACAAAGTCCACGCCAAAAAGAAACACTGCTCCTGAACTGCCTGAAACACCTCGCTTGACATCCTGCCTTTTCTTCCGTAACGTGGTGATGTCACCATGTAACACATTTGCAAAACGGCTAGTTTGGCACGCACACAAACAAAGCCAGTTAGACACCTCACATCAATTTATAGGACTGTGGCAATAACCACAATATTGCAATACGGCACTATTGACAAGCCAACCGCAGAGGATGGCAAGTAACCGCTACAACCGCTATGTTCACGTTTTTTCTTTACAATGGGAGCGCCGCGCATTTACACTATGCCACAAATGGCAGCAGCGCGACGAGGCGCTGAGTTGAAAAATGTTAAACGTTGGGTAAAACGCCGTGCTCGTCAGTGTCATTCTTTACCCAGCCATCCAATCACAATGGAGGAGGGGCGGGACAAACAAAAGGACCACAAAGACCAACCGTTACGTCCTACATGTAGGCTACAAGAGCTGAACAACAATAATGGAGGAGAAATTAATAAACCAGCGGGTCTCTTCATACGTGCGTCAGCCTTCCCTTCATCCAGAGCAAGTCCTCTACCTTTGTGCCGACATTTATACTTCCGTATCATAGCAACCAGATGCAACCAAAGCGTCTCAGTTGAAAAAAAAAAAAAAAACCTGCTGCGCCTCATTGCCCTGCTGTGTTCTGCATTTAACAATAAACACGTATTCAATTAGTTTTAAAACTGTCATCTTTGTCATTTAAAAAGCAACAATATACCTAATAATAAACACTAAAACCAGGATAAATTAAGTTATTTGCAAACAAAATGTTTTAAAAAACTGCAATAATACTCAATATAGCGCTGAGTTGAGCCAATCATTATCACTGCATGGGAAATTCCTTCACCGCGACAGCCCTACATTTATAGTTTCATTTAAAAAAATAATAAAAATCTCAGTAGTTTCCTTAAACAGCTGGTCATGTCATGTTATTCAAACAGGAGGATTTGTTGGGGACTATTTTTAGTGGCGGATTAATCCCCATTTGGTGCTCAAGTGAGTATTTGTGGCAGCAGGACGGTGTATGTGGGATTGAGTCAAAATAAACCACAGTGTGTGTGTTCAAGGTAATGAAGGTACCCAGTGCAACAGTGAGGCTCAACAACGGAGCTCTATGGCACAGAGGAAGGAGATCAATCAGGCTTTGATACACACACGATATTTAGTAGATACATTCATTGATGGTCTGACTCTGCATATGGGGATTTGTTGACGGTAAGATAAATATAGAATATAACCAGAGTAATCATTTGAGTCCTATGCTTAACAAAACAAATCATTTGTAGAAAACCATTGTTGTCTGAGCACTGAGGACCTCCAGTATGGCCACCAGAGGGTGTGTGATGTCGTGTGAAAACCCCTCCACAGCAGTGAGAACCATATGAAAGAGAGCAGTTGGAGGGTAAAAACATCTCTTCCTCCCTTCATCTCTCTGCTGGCTGGCTGAGCTGAATACATAATACAGCCTTTCCTCTCTCTCTCTCGGTATGCTAATGCCGCCTACCAGCCTCGCTTCCCTCCATCCATCCATCCACCTCTTCTTCCAATTCAGTCCTTCTCCATCCATCCCTTACATCTCCACTCTCCTCCTATACATTCATCTCAGTCCTCTCCTCCGCTCCCACCCCCTACCTCTCCCTCTACATGCCTCACTGACTGGCTGTGTGTGTTTGAGAGAGAGAGAGATAGGCAGAAGGAACAGAGAGAGAGAGTGTGTGTGTGTGTGTGTGTGTTTGACATTCCACCAGCATCCCACTCAACCTCATCTCATCCCCTCTGTCTGCTGGGAAGTCATCTCACACACACAGCTTTCATTGACATGCCAGCCAGCCTGCGCTTCTCATCAAGCGAGGAGGGGAGGAAAGAAGGAAGGAAGCGAGCCAACAAAGGCAAAACAAAGAAACATAAAAAAATATATATATATTAAGCTGACGTGGCTATTTGACACAACCGTTGGTGTTGCGGGGATATTAGCAGCACTATCTGTGTGCCTTGTAGGAAAGATATTCAGGGGTGATTTCACAGTGGCACTTCTGAGTCTGGGGACAGACAAAGAAACCTCCACCTGTACAAGACGGCTGACATCACTTTCACTCAGTCTGTACCGGGCATTTACCCACATGTTCTCCCAGTTGCGAATACAATACTAAACATGTCATATCTTCTTCTTAAGCCGGAGTAATGTAATGTGAATATATTAATAGTAGGGCTGTCAATCGATTCACATATTTAATCGCAAATTAATCGCACATTTTTTATCCGTTCAAAATGTACCTTAAAGGGAGATTTGTCCAGTATTTAATACTCTTATCAGCATGGGAGTGGGCAAATATGCTGCTTTATGCAAATGTATGTATATATTTATTATTGGAAATCAATTAACAACACAAATCAATGACAAATATTGTCCAGAAACCCTCACAGGTACTGCATTTAGCATAAAAATATGCTCAAATCATAACATGGCAAACTGCAGCCCAACAGGCAACAACAGCTGTCAGTGTGTCAGTGTGCTGACTTGACTACGACTTGCCCCAAACTGCATGTGTTTATGTGGGCATGTCTGTAAAGGGGAGACTCGTGGGTACCCATAGAACCCATTTTCATTCACATATCTTGAGGTTAGAGGTCAAGGGACCCCTTTGAAAATGGCCAAGCCAGTTTTTCCTCGCCAAAATTTTGCATAAGTTTGGAGCGTTATTTAACCTCCTTCTCGACAATCTAGTATGACATGGTTGGTACCAATGGGTTCCCTGGGGTTTCTAGTTTCATATAATCACTCCATCTTCAAAACTGAGCCTGCTACAACTTAAAAATAGCAAGTTGCGTTAAAGAGATTAGTGGCGTTAAAACAAATCTGCTTTAGGCTGTTATTATCGCGTTAACTTTCACAGCCCTAATGTTTACCTGTTCTTATTTCTATTTAGGATAAACAAATACTACGGTTCCCATCATGCTCTGGTGATGAAAACAAATACAGTTTTGCCATGGAGTCTGGGAGCTAGGCGTGGGCTACGACAGATATTCTTATATTTGGCTTTTATTTGGTTATTTGGTGAATCTGCACCATGAAAGGTCATACTGCATTGCTCTTTCTCCCCCCTTTCCTGTCATTCTCCAGCTGCTCTAATAAAAGGCTATCAAAGTCTTGACTCAAGGTCTACTTACTAGCTTCTTCCAAGAAAGCCTTCATCCGCATTTCACGGTCTTCCTCAGCAAATGGACTTTCCCCAGTTGTCTTACGTCAGGTTTTCACCAAAAGTTCCTGGAACTTTTTAGTCCCAAGAAATAAATTTAAGGAACTAAAAGGTTCCTTCAGCCCACTGTTGTCTACATTTCCACCGCGATCTAAAGACCCGTGTACATTAGGCAAAAGTTCCGGTTCTTTCAGAAAGTACTACCCCCTTCACCAGGACCTTTTTGGGGGGGCAAAGGGTTCCCGGAAAATGAAATATAATTTCGACCCTGGTCCCTGCGGTTGAAACGCAACGAGTTCCTCAAAAGGATTTTAGTTCCGGGGGGAAGTTCCTGCGGTTGAAACGCAGCTTTAAAGAATGACAACAAAGTAAACTCCATCTGCTGAGGAAGTCTGTGAGATGCAGTTGAAAGCTCCAGAACCAGTCCAATATTTAATACATTCTGTTGCATGTATACTACGAAAAAAAACCCACAACAATGTGTGTGTGTGTGTGTGTGTGTGTGTGTACACACCACCGTCGCCAGCGTCAGTGCTCTGAGTTCTCCTGATGGCAGGGTTGGATGAGTGGGAGCTGTACTGGTAGAGTGGGTTCCCTCCGTCATCCTGCCGGCTTATCTGTGTGAGGTCGTGCATACTCAGGCTACGCAGCTTCTCCGTGATGGCACCCTGACCCTGTGACACACACACACACACACACACACGCAAGTCAATATTACATCACCAACAAACAGCCCTTCAGACCTCTAAGAGAACAACAGGACAAAATCCAACACACAGATGAAGTGAGTGAGCGTCAACAGACTGTTGAACACAACTAACTACCAATTCAATTCAATTCAATTCAATTCAATTCAATAGGCTTTATTGGCATGACATTTGACATGTGTTGCCAATCTTCATGGAAACAGTTCACAAAATGAGCAACAGCAACGATGGAGGAAAAAAAACGGAGGAGATATTTGATTAAACATAAAACACGAAGAAAAAAGAAACAGGAATATGTCAAGTGTTACAATGAAATGAAAGGTTTAAACACAGGTAAAAAAAACTCCAAACTTTAAGGGATATAAATGAAGAAAAGTGAGATTGTAAATACTGAGTTAAATGGATTTGCAAATGTTCATTGTTGATTCTTTATTACAACACTAAGAACAAGATGTATTTTTCAGGTCTGGTAAAAGAACAGAAAATCAAAGGAGGGGGTGGGGGGACACGATGTCATGGGAGAATAATGCTGGTTGTGAAATGGAAAGTTCTGTCCATGCTGCTTACACTGACTGCTTTTACCTCCCAGAGTAGCCTGCTGAAGCACACAAACCCTGAAGAAAGGAAGGATGTCAGTACAGAGAGAGAGAGAGAGAGAGAGAAAGAGAAACAAAGTCACAAGAGGGTTAGCTAGTAGGCAAGCTCGGGCAGATCCACACAACATCATCCAGACTAAATAGTAATCATTTAAAAAATAATTAGAAACCACACAATGTGGCTTCCAGTCTTTCTAAATAATCAATGTACGTGGTGGTTAGAGAAGTGATACAGTTTTCCCACCACATGCTCCCAAATCTTCCATCATCCGAGCTGTGTAGCAGCAGATATCGCGTCACGTTACTCTGATTACAACAATAAAAGCGGTAACTTCCTTCTACCTCCGCATAGACTCAAATGAAGCAAATGTATAGATTCTGGTATTAAAAAAAAATCGATTTCACTCCTACATAAACATATTTGAACCTGAGGATTGTGATTCAGGTGGGGTGTACTGCCTGCGGCTGCGGATGCGTCATGTGGCGATGACCTGAGGTGAGTCTCGGTATAACTTATCTCACAGACCACCTTCAACAATTGAAGTTGAAGTACTGTACTAGCATGATTCTTGCACTTTTTTGGGGGTTGAATTGCCATTATTGTAGCCGCTTGTGATAAAAACGTCAGCAAAAATAAATGTATTGTAACCGAAGGAAGCAGTTAGGAAAGAAATGTTCAGAAAACCCCGTCTGCTTCTTCACACCTGTAGAGGATTTACAGATGCAATTTCAAAAATCAGCCGCAGGCTACGCGCACATCAATATGCAAGTATGGTGGCATGCATAATAGAGGGTGGGTGCATATAGCAGCTTGAAAACGTGTGGGTCTCCGGAGTTTCTTTTCTCAATAAAATCACATGCTAAAAAAAAAAAAAAAAAGGCCCACGGTCTAAAAGGCTGAGATGCTGCATTTGTAATCCAAAACCATGTCTCCACAGAAATCTTTCAAAGTGCTCTCGGAGCTGAGCCGTGTGCTTCAGCCTGTCAGGCGGCTTCAGACAGATGGATTTTATGTAGGATGCAGCTGGTTGTATTGTACAAGCCAAGGTTAATCAAATTCCTGCTTTAAAACACGACAAGCTTTTAAAGGATTTGAAATAGCACTGTGAGCTAAACGTGTGATGGTAAAACACAGAGGGAGAGGGAAAGAAGAGAGAGACAAAGAAATAAACGGAATATAAGAGATAGAGGGAGGTTTTCAGGCAGAGAAGAGACAAATAAAAAGAGAGACACACAAAGAGTGGTAGAGAGAGATTGGAATGTTGGAGAGAGAGAGAGAGAGAGGCATAGTTTGAAGCAGTGATTAATGGCATGTTTAATGTTAGCAGAGACAGCAGGGCTTTTACAAGTTCCACACTGGTGTCACTAGACAGTTAAGTTAAAGGTACAGACATCAATTTCTTAGTTCCCACAGCCACACACAGTTGGCACTGGTCCTTCTGATCCACATTTCCTTTGTTTCAATATATATACAGAGCTCAAGTCATTCATTTCTCAGGCCCCGTCTACACGTATACAGATATTTTTAAAAACAGATATTCATCTCTACGTTTTGGCCTCTCGTCCGACTCCATTACTACTTTACATTTGAAAAATGTTACAGTCACAGGAGGCCAAAGCAGGGAAAGCATTAAACATGTCGAGGCCAAATAGTGATTGAATGTGCTTTTGTTATTGTTATTATCGCAATTGATATTGTACATTTTAAATTGTTTTATGTTTTTACACATTATGGGGACTCATTATGCTAATTTTCAGATTCATACTTTAGGTTTCTACTAAAACACATTATTTTCCTCATAGTGTCTGTCTAAAAAATACCTGTATTCACCCTCTGCCTGAAACGCTCCGTTTTAGCTCCTGTCTCTTTAAGAGCAGTCTGCTCTGATTGGCTTACGAGAAAAATATGGTGCACCTTTGTAAAGGTGTTCTGTGGGCGGTATATTCTAATGAGCCTGCATGTGACATAGAAAAGGGGAGACAAATCTGAATGGCTTGTTGAATCACGTGTTTTCTGATCTAGACAGCTCACAATAAACTGACTGAGTTGTCTTATTTCATAGTTTGTGTGGCTGGTAGGTACTCCAGATACCAGCCAACATGACTTCTAAAAGCCTAAAACTGATCGAGACAGCACATTTTCTTCCCTTTTTCTGCTGACCCACAAGATCAAACAATCAAAAATAGAAAGAGAATATTTATATTAATCTCGATTGTCTTCATTCAGATTTTGCTCAACAAACCCAGCATCATGTAACAAGCTAAATCTATGCGGTGAACTTTAGTAGTAGATTCCCACC
>CAKALG010025414.1:0-13810 GCA_916700815.1 Helicolenus hilgendorfi
TTATATATATTATTATTATTATTTCCAATTTAAATGTAAGATTGTAAGACGTAGCTCCATAAAAGATTTTTGCATTTTTTAATGTCACTTTCCATTTTTAAATAGATTTTTCATTATTTTAATTTACCGCTTCAGTCCAAAACTTCCTTCCTATTAATTTCCCCTTTCTACAAAAATAATGTATTAATCAAAATAATTTTCTTTTAAATTAGTTTGTTTAATACATTATTTTCTGCTCTACTACACTTCTAATTATGCATTTTCGCCTCTCTGTCTAACCTGCTGCTCAGTACGAAATGACCTCAGCTCATACCCAGACTACCACAGACAGGTTTACATTTTAATCAGAAGACAGACATAACGAGAAGGAGACAGGCTGTGCATTTTAATTAGAGAGACTTCAGTGAGACAGACAGACCCACTGACAGAGTTAATATTCCCCCTCAGGACCCCCAGCAGGCAGTAGGGGCTTATAGACGACCGCCTCACTGCCTGATTGTCCATTTTATAGGCCTATTGATTCCCTATCACCTCCCCGCATCAATACACCTCAGCTCATCTCTCCCTCCTTAACATGCATGGAGGTCATGATAAAAGATCTAATGGATGGAAATCCTATTAGAGGAAGAAAGGGATGGGGAGAGGCACAGACTGAGGTCGAGGTGGAGGAGGTTCTGGGTTATTCTATTGTCTGCAGTCGAGCTGTTCAATACAAACTGAGAGGGTCAAAAGCACCATTTTAGTGTAAATAATGCCCGATTTAGAGGATGCTAGCCTGATCCAAAAGATCACAGGTCTTTACATAATGAGCTGTGGAAGTGGGGTAAGTGAAGGAAACCAATGTGCAGCAGAGCTGGGTGAAATCAATTGTCTCTGACAGGAATAATCCACCAAAAATGTTCTGCATTACAACGCAAGGTGACGGACAGTTGGTGCACTTGGATGGACAAGCTCTGGTTTCATCATCAGTACAAAAGATGAACAAACCGTGTAAGAAAATGTCAGATTCTTTGATAATAAAGAGTCTACAGCCATGTTAACAACTCTGTGAGGAGTTGCTCTGAGCTAAACGCTAACAACAACATGCTGAAATGCTCACAGTGACAATGCTAACATGCTGATGTTGAGCACTGCAGTTATAATGTTGCATGTTCACCATCTTAGTTTAGCGTGTTAGCATGCTAACTGATAGGAATTAGCAGGCATTTGGTTGTAAACCAAAGTATTGGACATATACAAATTTGGATCTGATAAAATGTCAGTGGATCACACTATAATTCACAGAATGTGCACCTCTGACTGGCTTCTTCTCCATAGACATGGCTGATGAGGCTCATGGGTAACATAGTATTAACCAAACTGACGGAAAAATGATTTTTTAGAAGCATCAAACTCTATGACGCCCCCTAAAAACCCATGATTTGCTCCTCGTTAGCTCACTGTCTGAACTGTGATTGCCACTAAAACAAAAACGGATTCTCTAAATATCGGCAAGTACAGTAAAATAAAAAAAGCAGATCATTTATTTGTCAGCACTGAGGAATACAGATGGATGACACTTGAAAATGCTTTGTAATCAGAGACATCTGAATGACTGTAAATGATGGAATGACTTCATCATTTCCAATAACACACATCCACACACACACAAACACACACACACACACACACATCCGTGTACTTCTATCTTTGTCATTGACATAATGCATTACCTAGCCCCCTAACATTAAAGTGGTAGTAGGCAGTATATTTTTGGCATCATTGAGCAAACATTCCATGATAACCTTTCAGCATATTGTAATTTAAGTGCTCTGAGAGACAACAAGACTTCTGCACCTCCTAATAGCTCTGTTTTCAGCCTTTAAAACAATCTAGCCCGTAAAGGGAGACTTTGACCAATCACAGGTCATTTCAGACAGAGAGTGTTCCTATTGACTCTGCTCCGGTCATGTGACCGGAACTTGGCGTTCCTTCAACAGATTTCACAATAGCTGCCGCGTCACAAACTTTCTCATTTTACAGCTAAACACTACAAGATGATTATGAAAACATTTGAGGCGAGAAATAGGCATTAACGTAACATAATATTGATTCATATTTGATCAGCGCTGCCTAGTTTGACCGTTTGGTCGGAGTTCACGAGTGATTGACAGCCGGCTCTCATAGACAGCAGATGGATATCAGACCTCAGATCAGCTCTGACTGCTTGTTTTCCTCCGGTCTGTGAAATCTTGCAGATGCAGTTAAGAGCACCGGAGGACACCAGAGGACACAGAAGCACAGGACGTCCTTTCGTTAGCTTAGAATGAGCCGTTTATGTCTTCATATGGAGCGGGTCCTCTTCACGCAGCCGGCCACCATGTTATTATAGTAGCCCAGAAGGACAAACCACTGTGTTAACTTTTCCTGCTTTGGCCGGAGTCAATAACGTTACTCGCTCTGGGGCGAACCTCCGCCACTCCACTCAGGAAACAGGACACGGGAAACCTCAGTTGGTCTTGAGGAGCTGCAGCATTTATTTCTGCAAAAGCTGCAACATCCACTGTACATTCACTTGACATTCTCAAAGCTAAACTAGCTCTGTCTTCTGCTCCACACACACTCTATGCATTGACTCTGCTATTCTCCAAATTACTTAAGCTATACCCTTACAACAATTGGCACTAGATAGAGCCACTCAAGTTTTTGCGTCGGCCACCGTAGTTCTCCTACACGCTTGGCAAACGGAAGAGGTTTCAATTTGCAACCTCACTGCTAAATGGCGCTAGATCCTATACACTGTTCCTTTAACCATCACAACTAAATGTCTGACCCCAACTTTTACCCTAACCTAAACCTAATTCTACCCTGAAACCAAGACTGAACCCTCAAACAGGCCTTTGAAGAAGTGAGGAATGTCCTCACTTTCCAAAAAGGTCCTCACTCTGAAGGTTTGAAGCGTCCTCACAAAGATATATGTACAAGTATAAACACACACACACACACCCTACACCTCTTTCACCACATCATCCCCCAAAACATGAGTTTCACTTTAAGAGGTTTAAGGCGACCGGTCACGCAACATCAGAGCACAGCATGAGGTTTGCTTAATGGAAGAGAGGAGAGAAAGAAAGAGGATATGTTTGTATGAGGTATCATTTGTGCCCCAAAAAAATGCCCTCTGTTTTATACTTTGTTAAAATAGCTGACAAATTTTCTTCAGTGTCTTGTTTTGTCTTTCTCCTAGTTTAATGTGTTCATCCTCTGGCAAGTCATTACAGTACATTTAGGAAGTCTGTGTTTCCCGCTTTAGAGAGTGTCTTTGTATATTTAAACACACACACTCACGCAGACACATTAGGGTTGAATACTGGGAAATGAGATCGTGGTGCTTCTTGGAAATTCTCGTCAAAATCGGATCACTTTTTACTGGAAAAATACCACTGGGAACCTGAGATTTCAAGCATGTGTGTTTATTTATTGAAAACTATCAAACGTAATGAAACACAGAGGCCTTCTCCAAACCTCGTTAACGCTATTACATAACTGTCCGATGTTGAAATGCCATTATTACTGTGATATAAATGGATCCACTTCCAGCTGCAGCAATTTCTGTGCAAAATCTTTAAACAAGTGACTATGCAGATTGTTCAAATTTGGGTTTATGTTACAATAAAAGATGTTGGTGTGCAAAGTGAGAGGCAAAGCCACTGAGTGAGGCGCATGTAAGACACAGGTAGGTACATGCCGATGTTCTAAAACTAACAAGAAGTTAGTTTGGCTTGTTCACCAACGCACAGCTCATGGAGGATATCAAGATTCCTTTTCTGAGTCTAGTCATGATACCAAAATTCGGACTTCCCTATGATACCCTGCCTAAATATCTCAATACCGATACTGAAACAATACCACGGCAAAAATCTAAAAAACATCAGGAAAAGTAATGGAATAATTTTCATATTTCTTATTTCTATGTTTCTTATAACTTCTATATAAATGTGTATTCTAAAATGGAACAACTGTAATTTCCCCCTGGGGATCAATAAAGTATTTTTGATTCTGATATCACTTACTGAACAGTGTTTAACGATGATAAATTCGGATGTGAGAAGTTGATGAGGGAAAAGGATCCCAATCCTAATGGCGTCCTCTAAAGCAGAGCGCTGCAAACATAACTCATAACTCTGAGGATATGAAGAAACAACCATAATTCCGCTTAGACATCACAGAAAAGGGCGCTCCTTCTAACTCCAAAACTTGCCTGAGAATCATCACATTTCTTAGTTTCCTTCAGTATCAAAGTACTCCAATGACAGCTGGTTGTACATCCATGGGTACACTGCAGATGTGTACTGTTAATAGCTAATTCGGCTTAGATATTACACAAATTGGTGCCAATTTGCCAAAATGTAAACAAATGGTTCACCCTGTCCAAGAGCAATGAATCAAACCGAGGAAACAACACGCCAGAATGGCTCCATGACGCATATTTTCCTCAGCTGCGACTGACTCAGTGATAACATCAGGTCAGATGTTTTAAAACCAAATAGAAGAAAAATTAGGATGAAACCATTCTGTATGGTAACATTGTGCTTTCTTCATCTCAAAAGTGCGCTTTTGAGAGGAGTTGTTGTTCTAGTAAAAATATTACCATGCAATCTAATATACTTGAAAGACTTCGGAAAACAGGATTAAGGTCCATTTTATGATTAACTGCCTTTATTTCTGTGCTTAAAAGTAAACTTTATCTATGATAGAAATAATGTTTTTTCCTCAGATATGAGTTAAAGGAAGTCATTCTAAAAACCACAAGAAACATTAAACCCTAACCCTAAACCCTACACAACATTGGACGGTTGGTGACTCACAAAGACAACAGCTGTTCTGAATGCAGCTCCGGTGTAATTGCGACATTGATTTCTCCCGTGTGCTGCTTAGAATTTTTCCGGAAACACAATGTATACCTCATCTACCAAACACACACACACACACACACACACACACACACACACTAACATGAGCATTATCATTAGGAAGAGGCCTTGACCATCTAGTTGGGGACCGTGGCCCACCACGACTGAGATAAGGGTCCATCAATCTACCAACCCCCAGCCCGGGTCCACCTCGCTCTCTCTCTCCGCACACATTAGATTCATGTCTTCCAAACCAGATGGCTCCCCTGTGGCTCACACTTCGCTAGTTAGCACTGTGGCTAATCCCTTAGCCGAGGCCTCTTGGCGTCGCTACCTTCGCAGAGGTTACAGTTCAACCTCATCATCGCTGCAAACACACTCACTCATTTCTACGTCTCTCTTCCTTCATTTCGGTCCCTCGCCTTTCTGTCTTTCGGTGTCTGAGCTAGGCTAGATAGCATTGTAGCAGGGGTCAAAGGTCAACACCACCCACCAAGGATGCTTCCATAAAAACTGGAAGATATGCTCATTTATTACGTTCTTATTTTCTTCTTTCTCTTAAACTTTCATTTCCTTTTGTTTCGTTTCCTTCCCTCTCGTCTTCTTTACTTTGCTTTTCTCCTGTCCTCTTCTTGTCTCCTTTCCTCTCTTTCTCCAGTCCCCGCTCTTTTCTTTCCTGTCCTTTCTTATTTCCTTTCCTATTTTTGTTGTTTCCCTCTCTGTTCATGTATTTCCTTCTCTTCCTTGTCCCTTATTCTCATCTCCTTTCCTATGTTTTGCTTCCTATGTTTTTGACCCCTTCTTTAATTTCCTGTATTTTCTCCTCATTTCCTTTCCTATCTTTGCCTTCCCTTTCCCATGTTGTTTCCTGTGCCTTTTATCATCTCCTTTCCTACCTTTTTGTTTCTTCTCCTTCCCTTTTTATTCATTTTACTCGTCTTTTACTTTCCTTTTATTTTCCTTTCCTTTATTTCCTTTCTCCTCGTCTCCTACCCTATCCTCTCCATTCCATTCCTTCCATTTCCCACATTTTCTTTCCTCACTTTCTTTAGTTTCCTTTCCTTTCCTTTCCTTCTCATATCTCTTATCCTCTTGTTTCCCTACCTTCTCTGATGTCTTATTTGTCCTTTCCTGTCCTTTAATTTCCTCTCCTAATTTGTAGCTGAGGCCCAACTAGCAGCATCATTACCTCAGCAGGGTTAAAGTTCAACATCATAGTCACACTCCGTATATGCTGTGCATTTGTCTTTTGTCTATCAGCTTCCCCTTCCCCTTTTCTTTATATACCTCCTCTTCTGTCCTTGCTTCCTTCCCTTTCCAGCTAATTTGCTGTGCCTGTATCGGAGCATCATTACCTCTGCTCAGGGTCAATGCTGAACGGTCATTAACTGCAGCCTCTTCATCCAGATCACTCATCTCCACCGTGATGCTATCTGTCTGTCTGGATGACTGCCATGACCCTTTACTTGTCTCTCTATTTTCAGGACATATCCTTTCCTTCTCGTTCCCTCCTTCCCCCGCTCTCGTTTCCTCCCCCTTTTCTCTCTGTAGGTTAACCCCTTGTTGCCCGGGGACCGAGTGTGTCGAGTCAGACAACGCAGCTCAGATTAAACAAAGGCCAGACGGCATTATGCGGACAGCTGAACTAAGCCCTATTAGAGAGAGTCATTACCCCGTCTGTCTCGTCCTGCACGCACACAGAAAGACCAAATTATCTGTAAAAAAAAAAGAAAAAGAAAAAACTAATGAGTCCAAACTAAACTGTCTGAGATCATCATTCAACTTCAACTGTTGGTTCGTGTGGATACAAACGAAGTATATAGATTTTAAACTTGAACAAGAGAAAGAAAGGAAGACAAAAGCAAGGAAGGAAGCAAGACTGAAAGGAAAGTTTGAAAAGGGAGGAAGGAAAAGTGGAAGTTCACTATTCAGTTGATACTGTGTCCATTTTAAGGCATGTTTCTTTGAGCTGCACGTGATCTAACGAATACAGGTGACGTTCACATGGATGTCTTTTTTAGCAACATTTGCATTTTCATCTTTTCTGTTCCAAACCCGCGTCCCGGTAAGTGTTGGATCAACCAATCAGCTTTCTTGATGCTCAGGTCCTCATGAGGCATTGCTTAGGTTTGAAAGGTGTTCACCTCTGCAAACCTCTGTGACTAGGTCTCTAGTTTGTGGCTGTGAAGTTTCATGAGGCTGTGATTATCCTAGAAGTCACCACAGGTCATTTTATTCAGTGAGGTCAAGTTTCAAAAAATGGTCTCACTACAATGAAATGGCTACTATGGGGACTAACAGCATCACACATGAATACAATTGTGATCATTGGATCCACAAGAGTCTCAGTTTTCCAGTGATACCAAATTTATGTAATCCCAAGACTGTTAATGACCCCAGCATGCAGAAATATTCAAATACACCATTTTAAAATAGGCGGCAATAACACATTTGTACTACATTCAAAAAACTGCATGGTTTTTGCCAAACTGCATGTGATTATCATAAAGTGGGCATGTCTGTAAAGGGGAGACTTGTGGGTAACCATAGAACCCGTTTACATTCACATATCTTGAGGTCAAAGGTCAAGGGACCGCTTTGAAAATGGCCATGCCAGTTTTTCCTCACCAAAATTTAGCCTAACTTTGGAGCGTTATTTAGCCTCTTTTCCATCATGCTAGCATGACACAGTTGGTACCGGTAGATTCCTTAGGTTTTTTTTTAGTTTCATGTGATATCTGTAGCTCTAAAACTGAACCTGCTAGAGCCTCTGAAAGACAGTAATGTCGGTCAGGATCGCCGGCGATCAGACGGTTAAGGTTTTAGGGAAGGAGATATTGCAGTGCATTATCAGCATTGTGCTAAGATGGTACATAACATGCTGCACACACACACAAACACACACACACCCGACCAGTCACAACCTGCTGGTTATGACGGAAAGAGGAGATGAGAAAATGGATCGATGAGTTGTGATGAAAAACCATCAATAAACTTTAATCCTGTAAAAGCTGAGCCTCCTCTGCTTCTGAACACCCGCCACTCACACGTTCACCCTTTTATGCATCGTAGCAATTACGGCATTGTTCTGCATTGTGGCTTCATCACCTTAATGTAAAACTGGTCTGTCTGGCTCTACCGTTCTGTACCGGAGCAGGAATGAGGATCTCACTCACATATCAGAGCTTTTGGTGATCTCGTCACGATTTTGCTGTTAGGTCGCCGCCCTTTGAGCCTGGCAAAGCAAAGACAAACATTGGGCTCATCTCTTTGTGGTTTGGCAAGAATCGAAAGGTATTTACTTTGTTAAGAAAGATGCCAGGTTACGTCACAGGACAATGGATCAGCATTTCACCAGCAAACCAAACACAGACTCCTTCAGACGCCTCATAATGAAGCTGATCTTGTAAAATTCAGATCTTTTGACTTTCCCTCATTATTTTGGTTGATAGGAACTGAACACGTTCTTCTAATGCAGATATGGAAAATAGAAAAGGTCTACATATTCAAAGTATTAAAAGAACTTTTATTAATGTAACCTTGAGGACAAAGGTCCCCAAACATTTCCAAAGTAGCCATTTTAACCTAAACCATAATGTTTCCCTAAACCTAACCGAACCTTAACCACAGCGCTGTTCTAGAAAGCGTGGGAAATTATGTACTGTGTATTGTCTTTTATTTTGGAGGACTTGCTGTGCAAATGAACACCGGTTCAAAGATAGGGTAGGCAATGTATTCTAAATTTTTTTTGTTATATTTGGGGAAATTCTCATTACATCCCGACAACAATCAATAAATGGAATGCTCTGAAAAAAAAAATCAGGTAGCTGTGGCTGTCGCAGGACGGTAATAAGTCCGTCCAATCGTTTCATTCGACCCGACTGAAATGACTGGACGGGCATCGGAGTCTTCCACAAGCTGCAAGCTTGACAGCTGTGAGTAATAACAATAGCCATGTTCATTGTTTACATTCATTATGATACTGTATGTTTATGTTCGTAATGATCATTTTGGGGGAGTGGCTTTGGAGGGAGGCCTGAAGGGACGGATCGTCAGTGTTGCCAACTTAGCGACTTTCTGGTGAGGTTTAGGGTATTTTTGGAGCTAGTGCTGCTAGCTACTTTCATTGGAAAAGAGTTGTCAACATGGGGCTGGGTTTTTTTGGTTGGATACTTTCAAAATATATTTTGCTCTTGCTGGTTTCTCCAATGTTGCCGACCCCAGCTTGAAGATAGCCTAGTAAAACCAATTTAGTTGATATAGTTTGACTCTATTTAAATAGAAATCTTCACCATTCATAAATGAATACAGATTTGTTTCAATAAAGAACATTTTACATTTTTATACTTTTATATTTTTGATGGCATGCATGGAAATCAAAGTATAAACACCGATTAAACCACACTTAAAACATCATGTGTTTGTCCCAAATCATTCTAAATAGCTTCCAGACATGTTCTGTTTTGGGTCCACACCCAATTCTATCTGAAGACGAGCACACATACATGCAGATGCTCATGTAAACTGTGTCACTTGTGCACAGACTCGCTCTCTCACAGCCGCACGCCATGTCCCGACTTCACCTTCCTAGAAATAAACCCAGCAGCACTCTCATCTGCTGATCTGCAGCGAGCTCCACTGACCCGTAGAATTAAGATGTATAGAAAACGCACTTCTCGCTTCATCACAGTAATCTGCTTTGCCACAGATGGCTGCCATTAAACCCCAGCATCTTTGTCATGGAAGTGGGTTTTATTTCACGCTCGAGTGGTTCAAGAGTCTAAAGACAGTGATGATGTGTGGGATGAAACCCTCGCTGGGGTCGACTAGATGATCCACAGCAAATTGACAATTCTGATAGCTGATTTTTTCGTTTTGGTGATCTTCAGCAACGACTTAGAAATACTTAGATATGTTTGCATTTTAAAAATATAACTATGAAATTATTAGACTGCTAATGAAGTAAGGAATGTTGGGGCTCCGTTTTTTTGTTTGGTTAGGCCTATTTTGTGAGTCATTGATCAAAATATGATTTAAAAAATAGATTAATTGATGGCAACAATAGTCTTTACACTGTTTCTTACTGAAATGCATTGTGTGAATCCTTGATGCCTAACAAATGTATTCCCTTCATCAGACAACATTTGCAAAAAAAAGTAGTATTGAGGTCCCGCCCACACACCGGCACGAGCCAATCACAAGTCGTGCACACTGCAATTCATTTTTTTTGCTGACCACCGCATATTTTCTGTATGTGCATGAAATGATCTCAATTATCATTTCCAACTGGCGCTCAGTAACGTAATGTTAGTTCTTCATGGTTCTCTCCTGCAACTTGATTGGATGCTGTCGGATTGGTTCAAACAAAGTGGATCTGGGGAATTAAGTGTCAACTTACTGGGAATGAATAACATTAACGTTAGTTGATTCAGGAAATGAATTGATTCATGCACACACTTTTTAAATTCTGTACTTTTTAATCTTTGAGCTTGGGGAAAGGTATAAAGTATTTTCAAGTCAAGAGGCTCCAGTATTTTCAAGTCACGAGCTCCAAGTGTTAAAATCCAAGTCGAGTTGCAAGTCTTTTTTTGATTTTGTCAAGTATGAGTCATCAAATTTGGTCTGAATCGAGTCCAAGTCACGTGAATTTAATCCACACCTCTGCCTATTTATCTGTATATACATGTAAATGCAAAGAAAACAAGTATGTTAAGTGTTGGGGCTCCAGTAAGAAATCATATATATTGATTAAAAATATATATAATTATAAAAAAAACCTTTTCCTGACTCACTAGCTGCTGTCATGCTCTTTTCTCACACCACAGAAAGCTTTAGGGTGCTGGCCACAGTTCAGTTGGGGACACCGAGTGGCTGCTTGACTCGACCACAAGTGTGAACATTTAATCAGCTTAGCATAGTATCCCTGCAGCCCTCTGCTGCATCTAAAACCATACAGCAACGCTAAGCCATACCCACTGACCCACACTGATCTCTGCCTCTCACTCTCCCTTCGTTTGCACTCACACAAAACCGTGCACTCACAACATACGGCATACAATATACCTACAGTATACACAGCGAACACACACAGATCCACCCACCCACACACACACCCACAGACAGCTGACACAGCTGAAAGCCTGCGGAGCTTATAGGGGCAGAAAACACGGCAGACATGCGGAATCCTATTTAGCCGATGCTTTTAGTAATGTAAAGTGCATGAGAGTGCACGTAAAAGCAGAGGTACGTGTAGCGCTGCAGGAGCTTAGGCGACGTTATGAAACCGAGCTTAGGTTAAAGTGCATTAGAGGGGAGAGAGTTTCAGAGAGAACAGAAGTCCACGATGAGAGGCAGGTTCATTAATTCAAGTAATTGTGTGTGTGTGTGTGTGTGTGTGTGTGTGTGTGTGTGTGTGTGTGTGTGTGTGTGTGTGTGTGTGTGCACAAGAGAGAACGGGAGGGAGAGAAGGTGTGGTAAAAGTGGAAAATTCCCACTCTCAGTCTCTATTCCCCAGAGAGGGAACTGCGGGCAGTGAACGCCTCATGTGCATTTGGCAGACACACCGACAGGATGGTATATATTTCTAAAAGGGTGTACAGTATAGACAGCTTAGCATTGGTTCATGGTTTACCTTTTAATCCATTGATGTTTGCACTTTGAACAATGTCATACAACTCGTGTCTTAAAATGTGAACTTTTGTGCATTAATGATACTTTCTAATTTTTGTTCTCCTTAGAAATAAAATATTGATTGTCTGCTTTTATGATTTAGGATTTTAGACTTCAGGTAAGACACAGAATGTCTGTCTCTTTCTTGATAAAGGTTGGCGGGCTGTGAGGACATCAATGACAATGACAGAGATAAGTCCTGACAAAGTCAGATATATGCTGTATTTCATAAATCTTTTAGAAAGTTGTCAAGTCACCAAATCAAACCAAAACAAAATAGCACAAGTTTGGGACTGAAACAGTGATGCGGCTGGGTTCTGATAGGAAAGTAGGCCAGTGGTCCGAGCATTTCTGCCAGCCAGCAGTTTTTTCCCCCCAGAGATTAAGAGACCAGATTTATTCTCTGATGCATTTTACACAGTTTGTGAACCACGACTCTCTGAAACATAGTGAAGGCAATGAACGACTACAAAACATTATAATCAAGTAAGTGCAGAAAACAACTGAAGACAGATCTGAATATGAATGGTACACAAATATCTGAAGAATGCACTAGTAAATATTGCACAGAGAAGACGTTGATTAGTACACGATGGACATTTATGGTTGTTTGTCTGACTCTGACTGACAATATGTCGACAAAACAAAAACACGGTATAAGTCAGTCACTGATTTAGGGGGAGTTAGTTTCTTCCCACACAAGTGAAAGCGCCCGAACCCAACTGATATATGAGCATGGATGTAACACTTTGTGTTAAAGCGTTACAATGCTTTAAAATTCTTAAAGATGACCTATTATGCGTTTGTGCTTTTCCCATTTCCTTTAGCGTGTCATATAGTTGTTTGTGCATGTAAAAGGTCTGCAGAGTTACAAAGCCCAAAGTCTAGACCAAAGGGAGTTACTCTCCCCCACAGAAACTCTGCTCCTGAATTGCCAGAAGGGTCAGTAAAGGTGAAAAATAATGAGAAAAGTAAAGCGTTGTTTAAAGCATGTAAACATGTTCTAGTAGAAAACCCCAAATACAAGTATGCAGCTGAAAATGAGCATAATAGGTCCTCTTTAAAGGGCCAGATTATAACCTTTCAAGACGCTATAATTTAGCATGTAAGACATAAAGATCTTCCAAGATAACAAGCGCATGAATCTTGATGTTTTTAGCCAACGCTCACAAGTTTGGGTGGAGAGCAAAAGAATGAGATCGGCTGCTGTTGCGTTGGTTTGGACCAAGTGCCTACTTCCGGTGCTGAGAAATGAAGCCAATGCGGAAGTGCCAAAAACTGTAGTTCTTCGAATGGCCACTTGAGGCTGGCTCCAAAAACTAGTCAATCGCCACAGACCCCCATGTTAAAATGCTCAACTTTACAGCAGAAATAAACAGCCTGGTAGAGATAACGGTTTTGGTCTCTATAGTCAATATCCCCGTTCATGGCAATTGGACATGTGATCCGGACGCCTCCCGGATGCCTTCTGTGGACGACATGTCCAACTGGAAGGAAATCTCAGTGAAGACCCAGAACACATCGGGGGGTTTATATATAATCCATCTGGCCGGGGAATGCCTCAAGAATACCTCAAGATGAGCTGTAGGAAATGGATGGGGAGAAGTCTTAGCTACTATGTTTAGCCTGCTGCCACCACCTGGGTATGTGTCCATACCAAGTCTCAAAGCATCATATCTGCATGAAACCAAGCAGACAGTCAAATCTATCTATATTAATATTGCTTTATGCAGTCTTTTGCTCTCTGAAGTGAGCGCTCGGGCACTGAAATCCATGTCCATCCGTTCAATGACATCACAAGATTTAGTTTGAGATTCCTCAAACTATCTGGTCCTATCTAACCCCTGTTGTTGCATCCTCAAGAGCGGGTTAAGAAGCACGAAGCGCAGAATCTTATCATCGCTGCTCGAGATACTCCATTAATAACCAATTACGTGAATAGAAAATGAAAAGATATACAGTTTTGTCTCGGACATGGTGAGCTTTGCTCCTCTTTGAACATACATTTTCTGTGTGGCAGTGATTTGGGATTGGAAGAAGAAGAAGAAGAAGAAAGAAAAAGAGAAAGAGAAAGAGAAGAAGAAGAAAAAGAAAGAGAGCTTCTGGGAGAAAGTTCAGCTCGAATCCATCGACTCGTCTCGATGTTTACTCGCTGTTTATGCTGCTGTGCACGCAGGCAGAGCCGATCAATCTACATCCCGTGTCACGCAAAGAGCGATGTCAAGAGCTATCCCTCCGCCCGCCGCTTC
>CAKALG010025422.1:0-10945 GCA_916700815.1 Helicolenus hilgendorfi
CCATCCTCCCTGCTGCACATCTGGCCGTGTACGCCTCGCAGGTCGGCCACAGCCTGTTCCACTTCTCCTGAGAGGAAGCAGCACAAAGTGATGTGGATGTGTGTTAAAAAAGAGGACAAGAGTGTATCATGAAGTCTCGCACCTTATAGAAAAGACTTGATTAAGGACCTGAAGTGGAGCTGAAGCCTTATGATCTTCACTGGTTTTCTTGAGTTTACAATGAGAATTTATAAATGTCCTTTAACAAGGATATATAGCATCTGGAAGATCCTTCAGCAGGGGTCACATATAGTGAATGGAATATTGATCGTCCTGAATACCAGATTGCATTCATCATAGCGTTTTTGGTTAGTTTCTCCTGCTCTTCTTGTATTCTCTGGATGATCCAGCATTGGGAATTCAAAATATTTTCACTTGTTCACCTTGAATATGCAGGGATATATTGTATATTATACTCCTCTTGGTGTAAAGTTCAGGCTTGCTTAAAAGCCGGTGTATTCCAAATGACACATAATTATTTATAGCACTTAGATTCATTTATATCATGATGCATATCTACATTTTTAAAAGTTAATATTTGACGTGTTTGAAGTTATATTAAAGCTTTTAGTTAACCCTCTGTTTTGTTCTCTTGTTGATCTCATTGAGATAGCTGTAGTCTAACTCAAATGCAGTTGTCTTGTCGTGATACACAACCTCTGATGGGTGTTTCAGCTCTCCAGTTGAGTCTGATGTCCATTCTGCTTCTGACTTCCAGCTGCCGTCTCATGTGTACTCCACAACTACTGTAGCACAATGCACTCTGGTTCTTGTGAGCTACGTTTATTCAACAAATGCTCAGAGCAGTTAGAAATTGCCACACTGATGATGCCAGGAAGTCTCGTATTATCTTACATTGTGAGGCTTTCCCTCCTCTCCCAGCACTGAGCTCCACCAGATTGATTTTCTTGTTGACATTTAGTGTTACGGATCACCTTTGGAAGTGCAGCTACGCCCAAAATCAACTTAGTTAGGACAAAAGTGCTCATTGCTGTGCAGACTGGCTGTTTTTTCTTCCTCTCCTAACCTAGTTGGTAGTTTATTGCTTAGGAAAGTATGAAAAATGTACCATATTTTAGTTCAGAGCCTGTTGATTTATACTAATTTATAAAAAATATATATAAATAGGGCTGTCGGGGTGAAGGAATTTCCCCTGCGGTGATAATGATTGGCTAAACAGTACAGTATGAGATATTATTGCCTCTTTTTTTTTTGGCAAATTACTAAATGCTTTCCTGATTTTAGTGCTATACAAAGAGGACAAGGACTGACACACCACTCATGTGTATTCATTTCTCCTCCATTGTTGTTATTCAGCACTTGTAGCCTACATGTAGGATGTGACGGTTGGTCTTTGTGGTATTTGTCCCACCAAAATACGTGTAAAAAAGTGATAGTGAGGAGTGAAGCGTTTCACCCAAAGTTGAACATTTACCAACTCTCAGCGACCAGAAAAAAGTGCCGTGCTCAGCGCAGAATAGATGCTCAGCACCTCATCACGCTGCTGGTGTTTGTAGCGTAGTGTAAATACGCGCCGCTCCCATTACAAATAATTAAAAAAAGAAAAACGTGAACATCGCAATTCCTTGCCATCCCCTGCGGTAACCCTGTCAATAGTGCAGTATTGCAATATTGCTGTTCTTGTGACAGCCCTAACTATAACAACAGTGTAGCAGTCTTCAACACTTAACACTCTGTGGTAGCGTTCTTTAGCTTTGAACAAAAAAATGTATCAAGACCTTTGTTTTGCAGATAATACAACAGTTGTTTGGAGATAAACAAACCCAAACTTTGCAGCTTCAACAGGTTTCATTTGGGCGTTGAAGTCAAAGTTTCTGCAAATAACCCATCTCACGTTGTCTTAATTGCATTCATGTGTTTTCACGTTGCTCTTGGACACCACACAGGTTGAGATTTATTCTTTTGATGTGAGCTGTATTTTTCAACTGTATACTTTAAATGAACTCTCTCTCTGTGAACTTTGTAACAGCATTATAGCAGGCTGTCCCTCTGCAGTCCCTGGTTTAATTGTCCTTATCCCTGAATTGTGACTCCAAAGCTCTGTGAAATTATATGTGTAGTAGACTCAGTGATAACAGCACGGGGCATTATATGGTCGCTCTCTCTCTCTTTCTCTCTCCCTCTGTAAACTTTGGGAAAGCTTGTTACTATTAGCACATATTTCACAGTCCATTTGCTGCCCTCCATTTTGAAATTAAACCCGGCATTAAGCTGATAGTGAGGTCTTTAATGGCGGTGATTGCCCAATAACCCCAGCCTCCAGTTTCCGATGTTTGCAATGAGAAACCTTTGTGGAGGAAATGATCACAGCCCAAAGAAACAGAGAGGTCTTATAATGATTACATACATTAAAAACAGGAATCAACAAAGCACAAAATGAACATGCAAATTTGACGAAGAATGGCATTATTTCTTACGGAAATATGCTTTGAGAAGTTATTGAGCTAATCTAAGTTTCACAGGCAGAATAATAGCAACGGGGGTTGAAGTCATGCAAGCGTCATATCGTCAGCTAAGAGAGGAAAGAGTCCAGAAGAGCTCATAGAGGCTTAAACAATACGTTCAAGACTATCTTAATACAATACTCGCATGCCCATATGTAAATTGAAACAGTTGTTGGTCACTGTAATCTTTCCTCCTCTCCTTACTAGCTGCGAAGAGATTCCTTCTTAACTCGATTCCAGTGTAGGATATGGGGGACAAAAGTCGTTCTGTGCAAAAATGCATTCTAAAGTTCAGCTGATGATAATATGAGTCATTGAATGTACAGTCCTTTTAGTATCTAATTGTGTGTTTGCGTTTGCCTGGATAGTTTTTTCTTGCTCCATTCATTTATTTATTCCTCCCTCCCGATGATTGTCAGCAGAGCCCAGATTTTTGGATGGTTCTAAAGATTATCTTGACAGATATTCCGGTGGTGTGAGTTTTGTTAAAAGTGTTTTTTACATCCACTGTTGGTCTCGGAAGTCCATCCTGACCGCACCGATTTCAAATCGTAAATACTAGACATGTTCAATATTTAGGATCGGATATCCTTTTGTGTTTGGGGAACCCCGAGGACAGCCGATGACGTAGTCACGTGGGAAGAAAGACTGACGAAGAAAGGACAACCACTGCTGTCATGGCGGCCGCAGCTAATGCAAACCAAGGCTTATGGAAAGGAGGGTCACGGGCGGACATGGGTCTTGGGTTATGGGGTATGACACATGCACAGTGTAACTGAAACTGCGGTCGTGCGTTGCGATTGGCTCAATTTCGGTGAGTGCAGACCAGATTTTATTGCACATGTGTTATACCCCCGGAGATATGTCGTGTGACCCAGCCTCCTTTATATAGGCCTTGATGCAAATGCGAAACGTAAAGTAACAGTAAGATGAACCTCAGAAATGGAGGACCAATTGTTGATTTGTGGCAACAACACGTGTCTCCTTCTTCCATCTGTCCTTTGTGAATTTTCAGTATGAAGTAGTGCAAAAACTAACATTGCTAATTCTTCCTGCCTGTTGTCCGCAATGTTTGTTTACACTAAAGTCACGTTTGATCGCATGAATACTTTGCGAGATTTCCATTTTTGTAGTCGGGACTCTTGTTGTTTGTGGATGGAATCTGTGTGGTGTGCTGTTTTGGCCAAATGTTGTTCTCTACACACTATAGGAACACAATTATTAAATTTAACACAACATGTCATTCTCTGTGGGGTCTCTCACCTTTTCAACATCTGTTGAGATTTGAAAAATCTTTTAGAGTGGGCCAGCCTTAAGAAAGGTACTAAAATGACTAACTTTGGCTGAACTGTAGAATACATTTTTGCAAGGACTGTGGATTTTGTCCTCGATTCCTTACATTGTAATCGCTTTAGGGGGCGATCACCTCAGGCCTGGTATGGATTTACAAGAGGAACACCTGCAGCAACTGGCAACTCTTTTAATATGCAGTATGTGGACATAGGTGTGTTGCTTTAAGACAGACTTGAAGAAATGTGAACCCATTCTTTGAAGGTTTGCTTTTTGCATTGATTTTCACCACAACTTAATTGTTATTGATCAGTTATAATTAAGAAATCTTACATTTTCTACTCATTAACTTGTAGGTAGATTTTAAAGAGGACCTATTATGCTCATTTTCATGTACATATGTATGTGTATTTTGGGCTTTCTACGAGAACATATTTACATGCTTTAACGTTCAAAATACGCTTTACTTTTTTTATAGTAGCTGTGCTGCTGCAACTCTTATCACCAAGGGCATGCCAAGCTAGCTGCTAGGAATGTACTATGCAAATGTGTTACTTGGTGACATCACCACGTTATGGAAGATAAGGCAGGACTTCAAGCAAGGTGTTTCAGGCAGCTCAGGAGCAATGGCTCTGTGGGGGAGAGTAACTCCTTTTGGCGTGGACTTTGGGCATTTGCAACTTTGCAGACCTTTTACATGCACAAAAATAATACATTTTATATAACACACTAAAGGAAAGGGAAATAGCACAAACGCATAATAGGTCCTCTTTAAAGAGATGCGATCAGCATGTCAGCAGATAAGCCTTGCTACTAACCTAAAGGCCTTGCAGTTGTGTCTTAAATCCACCAGGTGTAGCTGCTTCCCATCTGTTGCTGCTCACTGTTTCCAACAAGGCCACACTCTCATATTAATAGAGTTATTCTTGGCATTTAAAAGATATTTCTGAACACTTTAGGTAACAACATATCGTCTTAGATAGATATTTACATGCTATCTGACGTGCGACTTACATGCTCTTAGATAATGTCTGTTTAATTCATCATGAGTACCGTGGTGAATAAAAGATGAACTTCTTATGCGTTGTTCCATTGTGCCGATGGTAAATGGCACGAGCATGGGGATTGGGGATTTCTCGAGTTCAGTGTTGCGGGGACATTTGGGTTCTTATACATGCATCATTTCAACGCGGTGTGCTTGAGAACAGGACTGGATCTGATTGAGAATAAGTGCAGTGTAGTTCTCCTCCCTTCTCTCCTCCTCTCTTTATTGTGATGAATGCAGATATCCACAGTAATATGCAGCAGTTTAATTACCTCTATTACACTGGCATTTCATTAGACACGACCGCACACAATTTATGAATCTGTTAAAAATGTGTTTGAGGCAAAAACAAAGCAGTCAGAGCCATTGTGTTAAAAAGAAAAGAAGAGCCAGTTTGGGGTTTCTCGCTGCCCCCTTTTCTACTCCTCTCCTGTCCCAGCCTGTTAGGCAAAACGGAGATTCGGAGGAACATTTCACCATCTAACTGCACGCAGGAGCAAAACTGAGATACAGTACGCGCTTCATCGCACAGCCAAAAAACACACAAATTTGAGGATCACTTCCCACAAGGGTGGCGGTAATGTGAGATATGACAAATAAAAGAGGGGCAGGGTGGGGGAGACTGAGATTTTTTTACATCACGCACCTCACAGGCTGGAGGAGTAAAGCATTTGTGTTGTTCGGAGTGCTGTAATCAGAGGACATGCTTTCATCTGTTCTTCAAAGCTGTGGAGCAGGTGTGTTTCCCCGAACAATCCCCGCTCTATCCTCCATCTTTGCTGTGGATTTTCAGTTTCTGCACCTCTGAACACATTTTCCCTCTGTCTTTCTGTCTCAATTTCATTCGGACTCCTTTTATTTCATGTTGCATAACAGGTAGGAAGGGCTATTAACATCCATAATATAATTAGGCACCCAGTCAACCTTCATGACTCTGCTGTTAAAGCTGCAGTGGGTAGAAATGGAGCAAATATGATTAAAAAATATGCTAAAATATGCTCCTAATGGCATCTGCAAGATTTCTCAGACCGGAGGAAAACAACCAATCAGAGTCGAGCTGGAGTCTGTCGTTTCTGAGCAGCTGTTAATCACTCGCAAACTCCGATCAAACGGACTTCTGCTCCTCCTCATGGCTCTGTTTTCAGGCTTTAAAAAAATCTAGCCTGTGACAGGAGACTTTGGCCAATCACAGGTCATTTCAGAGAAAGAGCGTTCCTATTGGCTGTTCATTCAACATGATTGGTATTATAAAGTGTTACCAGTCAATTTGGGTGCTGCTGATTGTAATGGCAAAAGAGCGTCCTGCACAAACTGGCTTAGATACAGTAACAAGATGACAGATTCCTCAATGGGAGAACTTGATCTCAACTGTAACACGCATGCTCGAACACACACACACACACACACACACACACACACACACACACACACACACACACACACACACACACACACACACACACAAACAGAGGCATACCTCGTCCTCAAGAGTAATCCCACCTCTAGCAGTTTCTGTCTTTTGTTTAGCTCTTTCAACCGGTTTTCCCTCAGTCAGGTCGGCCAAACGACATGCCCTATTTAAACATAAAGACACACCTTAAAAGCTTTGGCTTTGAGGTTAGAAGACAGACAGCTTTCTCTGGGGTTATGGCTGTTTTTTTATGAAGATCTGGGGCACTGATGGCAACAAGGAGGAAGACGTCATCACAGAAATGAGAACAATACACTCCAGGATATTATTCTTTTTTTTTTCTTTTATCAGTTCTAATGTTTAAGGCTTGAAATACTACCCTCTCTCACCCTGTGTTTTTCTGTCTCTTTCTCTAACTCTCAACCCCTGTGGATTTTTTTTTATTTCCCAGGGTGTTATTGTAGGAAAACTGTTCTCACCCCCTACAAAGCAGCAGCCTGGTGTTGTGTGCGCTGTCGTGATCGTATGTATGTCTGCTCCTGTGGAGCCCCGAAGCTCTTTTGCAGGCCTGAGATGAACACATCTGGGCTCAACATTGCTGTTGACCTCTGAGACAAAAGAACAGCATGGAGTTACAATTAGTTGCTGTTTATGGTGCTGTACATCCGGTACACACTGTCCTGTTCTCCAGATTTGTTTCAGCCTATAAGCTCACATAGTACATTTAGAGATTAAATCTTTTTTTATACTGTGAGGTGACTCTTCCAGATAGGACACACCAATGTCACCAGTGTCTCGCAGTGACATCCATACATTTCCCCCACGGGACGTTTGTATCCCCTTTTCAGAGCGGTGCCATCTGTAGCTTTCACCATTGTCCGTGTCTCCTCACAGATTTGTGCGTACACTCCGTCTCCTGAGATCCTATGAGTCATCAATCTCCCCCATGGCTTCTGTTGCACTGAAGGAGATCTAGCCCTCCAACACTTTCTGGTAACTTAATAACACACTCGCCGACATGAGATATTCACCCAGATAACACTGAGAGACTGATTCACACAGACGCATGCGACGGGGATTAACTTCCACAGATGTTCTGAACACTTAAATCCGAGTTATGGTAAATACAGGAAAGAGCGGCTTTGTTGTAACTCTCTCCGTTTAGCTGTCGCCATGTTGCCATTGTTGTTAGAGAAAATGTTGAGGAAATCTGATAGCGTCTCTTTGTCCCTGATTTGCATCTGAAATCTGAAGTTGCATACTTCACCATCCGTGTCATTTAAGTTAACCATTAAAGATGTTTATCTTTTCTGTGCTGGATAAAAGAAGTAAAGATTAGTCTGCTGGCTTTATCTGTGATGTTGTGGTTTTATTTGACGTTAACAGACTTTAGAATCCAGCTTGAAGTAGTCATTTGGACATGTGGTCCATAATTTGACCCTGGTAAAACGTCATCAAAGGATTGTGAGAGGTTTGTGCTTATGTAAGCAGTGGACTTCTGCGTTGTGTTAATCAGATAGTAGAGACACTATGACATTGTAGGAAACAAAATATAAACAAAACAATACGAGAAATAATGGGATGGATAACGTTAATAAATGAGCCAAAAGAAATGACACCCACCAATCACCCACAATCATACAAAAGGGGAGAGGGGAAGGGGCAAAATGGATTTATTGTACCACAGAAGAAGAAATGAAGGAGGGGCTCTGACCTTATGAGTTTTTCCCGGTCAAGATAAACTGTAACCAGATCAATTTTGTTTAATTATAACAACCAGAGAACAAGATATAGAGGTACATAATGATGCAGTTACATTACATGTACACATTTCCAAGATGTAATATATGTAAATATGCCCCAGTAGCTGGTTTTGTAAAGCATGCAATTCAGCAAAGCAGGCTTGACCCCCTGTCTGGTCACATATTGAATTATTGATAAACAGAAGGTGGGCTAAGCCGGGGAGCAGACTTCCAGATGGGACAATTAAAGAAGATTAACAGAATCCTCAGAAAAACCATCCATCTCCACTTCCTGTCTCTCCAATGTTGATGTAAACCCTTTGAATACAAATCCTTTGTTTAAATATGGTTTAAATATGTCAAAGCCACATCTCTGATGAACCGTGATTAAAACCAGGTATTTCTGACTGAACGAGACATTTATTGAGCCACGGGATATTGATTGATTTTACTAATGCTGTTTTACAGATTCTGAGCTGCTCTACTCACTATTATGCTAATGCCGGTTTAGCTGCTCCTTTCTGGTAACAATGTTGCCATTCTGTTATGCAAATGAAATGGAAGTCTGTTTGCTTTGTAACTTAAAGGAGCAGTCAATCAATCAATCAATGCAGCATAGTCCCAATACATTTTACAATTAAAAAAGAAAACAAAGCACACGGTAAGTATACAGTCAGTAGAATTTCTTTCTTGTGTGTATTTGAAGAAGGTTTAATATAAGTTTATTTGTTGATTAGACTTATGAAGCATATGTGCAAGAGCAACCAGGTCATGGGAAATGTTTTTGTACTTTTAATAATAAGCCATTTAAGTTATAACATAAACATAACAAGATAAGTTTTAATTAAAAATAAAAGTAAGTACAAAAAGCAAGAAACATAAATATAGAGTAGAAGAAAATGACCATAAAATACAAAAGAAAACTATAAAAGTATGTGCAATATATTTGAAATAACATGAAAGCTGTATAGAAGAAAATTATAATTAAAACATAAAAAATATTGTAAAATATGTATAAAATCTGAAAGAGTATGTCTATACAGTCCTGAGCGAACACTTATTCAATACCAGTACTTCCGATAATGTCTATATACCGACATAAATAATGATATTCCCATCAGCCTCAGCTGTACTTGTGCTAATTGGCACAAACAGAAGCAAAAGAACCGGAGATGAAGCTCGTAAAGACATCTTCAGATTAGTTGAGGTTGGTGTTTAAATCATAGGATGAATCCTGTGTTCAGACACTGATGAGTAAGAGAGCTATAGAGAGATCTCTCCACTAAAAAGCAGAATCTGCTGCTGCTGAGTGAACTTTCCTAAGTCCGTCTCGTCATGCGCTGGAGTTGTCGCAGGGGGAAACATGGTGTCAGGGTGGTGCAATGAGTACAGAGACCTGGGTTCAAGCCCCAAAGCATCCACCTCACTGTAGTGTCCTTGACACACACACACTGAATCCCTACCAGCTGCAGGGAGACTGCCCTATAACCGACCCTGACCTTTGACCTTCGCGTGGACGAGCAGCAGGAAAAAGCGATTTTTCCTATGGGAGTTATATTACATTGTTAGATGCACAGTAAGCCCTAATGTGGCTTACAGCAGGTTACACGGGTTACAGCAGCATTTGGTCAGCTGGTGAATTGCGAGGACAGATGGCTGTGTAAGTGCTGGGCTCTTCTCCTGGTCTGTTGTTGGTAATTCAACAGCTTTTAATTAAAATGAAATGAAGTGACTGTCTGTCAGGTAGAGGCCACAGAAAAGCTGTCAGCCGTCCTTTTCTTGACTAAGTTTCTCTCTCGATGGTATCAGTGAAGATGAAGAAAAAGGCCTGATTTTTTTCACATGGTTGGAGTGCGACGCTCAATTAAACAGTTATGTGGCAGAAACAGAGGTGGTAAAATGTTTTTTGGCTGTCTGGCTGCAGCCAAATAAAGGATCCAAAATGCTTGTTCCCACAGTCTCCCAGCTGTGTCTCCTGCGTCTCTGTGTGTGTGTGTCTCTGCCTATGAGCACGTTTGTGTCCCCTCGTGCTCGTGTGGTCCCATCTGAACTTTCCAGAGGGTAAAAGAGGCTCCTGCTGTGCTCCTGTTTGACAAGTCCCCTCCTAAAATAGACCAGATTGTGTCTGCTGTCTGCTTCCCTCCTATGGAATTGGAAAAAATGGCATAAATGCACAGCCACACACAGTCCCATCCCGCTGTAACAATGAATGTTCCTGTCCCTATTCCTGGATCATCTGAGGAAAGCTGTGTCATGACTCTCCTCTTTGACTGTCTTTTTCTTTGTTCACCATTATTACTGGTGTAATGACTCATTGAGTGCATCAAACATTGATCTGATAAAAGAGACTAATATAATGAGTCACTTTGGCCTCAGCGATGACTATTTGAAAAGGCTTTTGGCTCAAGTAACTTGATTTTTTTTAATATTAAAGCACCTCATGATGATGTACATACTTTTTGTGAAATGGAGCTCTGTACTTTCATCATCTCCAAGCACTTAGACATTGTTCTCTTCTGAAGGGAAGATAATACGTTCGTCAATAAGACCCTCTCGGTCAGCACAGTGAAAAGTACAAATGCTGCATTTAAAAATGTCCCACATTGCAGACAAGGAGAGCAACAAGGAGAGAGATATGCTTTGCTGAACCTATAAAGTCCAAAGTATGGCAGCATCTTAGCTTCTAAGAAACAGTCAACTCTGAAAAACTGCTGTGTGGAGTTTGTTAAGGGCGATCGTTGAGTTGCCTTTGTCTTGGCCAAAAAGTTGCACTCGAATACACCTCAAAGACTACAGCCGACGGCCAACTACCACGTACGTTCTGCGCCTGCGTAAGATGAAATAACTCTCCCTACCAGCAGGTGGCTGTAGTCTGTATTCAACCTACAAAAAGGAATCAGAGTGATTTCTCTTCAAAAAACTTCCAACATGAGCAGACTAGAGCCGACGGTGC
>CAKALG010025423.1:0-22658 GCA_916700815.1 Helicolenus hilgendorfi
CTCAAGGCACAGCCAATCACTGCTGGGGAAAAGTGGCGCCCCAGCCTGTAAGCCAGGCAGCCAGAGTGGAAGGGCTAGAGAGGGGAGCTGGAGTCTATCTGGGACCATGCATTATTCACATGCACCGCTACGGCACTAAGACCTCCACAAAAGAAAGGCCTCAGGTTCCATCAGTGCCGACTTGTTTCCAATCTATTATTGATGGCAACACTACACCCTATACTTTTCCCTGATTTACTGGATTCTATCATTGTTTCTATAATAAAGGCTATTTCCAGTAAAGTCAGAGTAAATGAGTGGAATATTTCCAAGCCCGGTGCCAGTGGGTGCTTCTTTCACTGAATCTTTTCGAATTGGCTTTAATTACACAAATCATGCGCAGTATTACCAAAATGAAAGTTTTTTTGCGAGTGTGTGCTCACCCCAATATACACAGCGGAACCTGAAACCTTTGTGCGAATCATCAATCATGTCAAAGGTAGGTTTCCGTGCAAAATTAATTTCAGCATGGAGACCTCCAGCTAGACCTAAGTGAAATAAATGAGCCATCCAATTACCACATTATGATCACATGTAGCCACCGTAAAAAAAAATGCACTGACAAAATTCCCCCATCAGCAGCTCGCCAGTATCTAATAGTGACGGTATGCTAATGTGCAAAACCATAAAATTCGCAAAAATTGTTTATTACTTTAAGACAGTCTCTGTGCCTGCCATCTCTTTTTTGTTTTATTTTAAAGGGCACGGGACACAGACTGAACCCTCGCAACACAGCTCTCATTTTCATCATATTTTGGTAATATCAGACGGAGCCCTAATGAAAATGTGCACTCATCTTGTATTGTGAAATGGACCAAGAACTTTTAAAGGAGTAATGTGATGCAGCGATAGAGCGAAGCTAGTCATCAGATATGAAATGACGCCGCTATCAGTATGTTTATTTATAGTCCTGCATTGTATCACAGAGCCAAATTATCCTTTATATTAAGATTTTTATCAGACTATGTTAAGAAGCTCTTGAACTCAGAGGCTTTGAATTTCATGGCAACGTCCACATTATTACCATGCACACATCAAAGATCTCCCCTAAATCTCTGCAGGAAACACAATCAATCTGCTCAGTATGCATGGCTGGGACAGCGGGCCATGTCTCCCTTTGAGGATGTCGACGCATTTGACCGATGTGCAGTCGATCCCCCAGATTGTGGCTAATCATCATTACCGGCTGCTGAAACAATGACTTTCCTTCAGCCTGCCCGGCTTCAAGAAAGGACACAAGGGATCTGCCAGTTTTTCTTATGGTGGCTTAACACTTGAGTCTGGATTTGAGGAATTAAGGCCGACTTGGACACAACAAAATGTGCACTCTGATCATCCATCCAAGTCATCAACTATGGCCTGGCTCGCACTGTAAGTCTGCCTCATGAATTAAACAAAATTCAGCAATAGGTATTGTATTTTTGGGGGAAAGTGCGAGTAGAGTTTCAGTTGAGGGAATTTCATTTTGCTGCCCGAAAACAAATGATGACCGCTGCACATTCCTAAAAGGAAATAAAGAAATATATAAAACAATAGGAGGGAAATGAGGACAGATGCATAGAAGGCGGTATTTGGGGAATTCTCCAAAATGGACAGCGGATTATGAAAAATGACTTCTTCCTTACAGTGCTTAAAGGTTAGGTCTCTATTACACAGAGAGCAAAATGTCAGCAGTATCCCCTGAAAGAGTGGACTATGATATTAATGGAGAGTCCAGGGAATGGGCTTCCCCTGACTGAGTTTCCCCTCTACCAGACACATTATTCATTTAGTTGTCAGCCAGCACCTGGCGCATGTAACACTAACATCTACAAACTAAATGATGGAGAGAATATGGCCCACCCTGGTAGGCAGCCAGTGGTGAAATGAATGTTGTTCATGAAGTATAATGGAGAGTAAAAGTACTGCTACTAGATAATCGAAGAGCTCTTCGCCCAGGCAACTGAAGTTGTCGCCCAGGACTTATTAGCATAATGTTCAATTTTCTAGCTAATATTGTACTTTCATTTGGCTCTTAGCTACCTCGCAGTCTATAAGGACGGGGGAAACTAAGCACAGGGGGCTGCAGAAACGCTGCTATCAGGAACTGTGGAAAGAGCAACCTTGCTTAAAAATGGTGAACACAAAATAATTACAGCGGAAAGAACAGTTACATCTCAAAAAGATCCTGCATCAGTTGAAGAACTGACTCAGTCATACTAGTCACATTAAATTGGAGAGACAGAATAACCGCTCAGACATCCCAGTGGCACCTTAAACTATCTGAGTATATTTCAACAGGAAGATGAATAGCATTAAAAAACAACCAAATGGATCCATTTCACATATGTTGGACCCTATTCATCAATATTACTCACCTACCAGTTTAACACACACCATTGTACATTAAGGGAAATATCAAAAAAATCCAATATCGTGAAATTATGCTTTGTGATACTGTATAGATTCTCAAAAACACTTTCGATTTTTAATTAATAGTTTATATGCAAAGATTAACTCGGTCTTAATACTTTATTTCATTTTCAAAGGGATGTGCCATCTCACAGTAATGCTATTAATGTTGGATGTTACAGATAAATGCAAATCCCACTGTTCTGATTGCATAAAAAAAAATACTTTTTTATTCCGAAAAAAAAAAAAACAATATATCACCTTGCTTACAGTGTTACACTATATCGCAATATATTGAATCGTGACCCCTGTATCATGATACGTATGGTATCGCCAGATTCTTGCCAATACACAGCCCTATTGTACATATAAACACACTTGGACATATCCTCAATCCCAATAACAACCTTCATCTACTACCAGTAACACCAGTGTCCCCACCTTCACATACCTTAATAGACAGTTCTCAAGCCCTACCAGGTTCCTCCTTACTACAATATCTAACTACTCATTTATGTATTTATTTATTCACTCATTCATTTATTTTGAATTCCTTCCTTATTATTATCACCATTATTTTATTTTTAAAATTTTGTTTAAGTATTATTATTACTATTTTAAAATGTACTAATACTATTACTATTATCATTATTATTGTTCTTGTTGTTGTTTTCTTTTTTTAATTAATTAATTTAAGATGTTATTACTAGAAATATCATGACTATTATTTCATACTTGTTTTTCTGGTACTATGTTTAGTCTTGTTTGTTCGGTTTGTTATGTATCATGTTAAGCTCTGTTTGTCACCTTGTTTTCTAAGTCTTTTCTCTGGTATTTCTTTCCTATTGTTCTTATTGTTGTACCACCTGTAAAGTCACTGCTGTTTTGTTTTTGCACCAATTAAAAAAAAAAAAAAAAAAAACTGACTCACCGCCTAAAATAAACCGGTGTATAAAAAATTAAAGCAGGAAACAAGTTATCTCTTGTTTGAACTGATGTGCGTACTGTCTTATATTTAGTCCTGACCGCAGACGCCCTCATCGAATTTCTCAAAGCAATCATCTGAGCATTTCTCCATGTAATCTAACCGTGCAGCATCACTTAGAACACAAATGACAAAGAATGTTGTGTTCTATGGAAATGTGATGATCCCAGACAGAATGACAAGATGATTTAATATATTACAGAGCGAGTCATCAGTCACGTAGCCACCACTTTATATATGATGCAAAATGGCTTCTGCGTGAGGCATACTGTGGCGGTGGATTATTTGTGAGTAATATTCTTTTGCCGTGGTAAATATATTGTGTCATGAAGCCGAGGGTGGAAGAAAAATTCTCTCTCGAGCTGTTTTAATGAAGTCCCAAATGTCATCCTCATACTTCTTTCAAGAGCGAACTCCAAGAAATTCCTCTAGAAGCCTGACTGTCCCTCAGTGAGTCTTCAAGTGATTTGAAAACAAGCAGCTTCAGTGAGAGGCAGCCTAACTAGGAAAACAAAAAAAAAAAGCTATACTATAAAGGGGTCAGGGGTTGGCAGTAAACAGGTGGTTCGGACTATTAAAGTCTATCTTTATGACTGTAGACGTTTGATGAATTGTCGAGACGGCGGTGAGCTCTGATTAGGGTCGTCTAGGAATCACTTTCGTCCTGGAAAACTAGTTAAGTAAAAGAATAGTTCTGCCAACCCTATGCCAAAAATGACTTTAATCATCACCATCTTATAATTCATTTGCAATTACCCCTTACTGCTACATCTTTACAAAAAGGCTAATAGAAAAAGGGATTTCACAGTAACACCATTATAGTGAAAATTGTCATTCAGTGTTTTTGGTGAGTGCAGTGAAGAGCGTCAGAGGCTGGGTTTAAATTAGAGCCAACACATTTTCTCTCAACAATAGTGAGGAGCAGAGGAAGGGGAGGGAGATGGGGAGGAGAGGGTGGGCATCCAATTACTGGGGTACTGTGTGTGTCATCTTGACACCACGTTTGGGCTTCTTCAACAATGTATTAAATACAGCACATGTAAAGGCTGCATGATTGAAAGACTAGCTATTATTGGGAGGAATCAGTGAGTAGTTTCACATAAACAACTCAATACAGTGTCAATATGTCTATTTTGACAACGTGTGTCAACACGCTTTTAGTCACCGTTTTTATTGCATTTGAAATCAAGCAGAAACAATACGCCAATGCAGAGTGATGCTTCCTCTTCATTTCAATGGGAATCCACTCTATTAAAGGGTAACTTCCCCACCCCCAGGTCTGAGCCTAACTTCACCCACTGCATCATTTTGAAAAATACTAAAAAGGGGTGCAAGTGGCTGAGATGGGGGGTGGGACATATGCTGCATTCCAGACAACTTGGAACTCAAAAATGTCCGACCTCCTACTAGAAAAAGGCACAATGGAACGACACTCAGAGTCAGAGTTCCTACATGTACACTCGGCACAAATCCATCTACCCCGACTTCAGGAAGAAGCAGTTGTCTAACGTCACTCAACAATGGCAGCACCCATAGAAGCGCACATTGTAAATGGTAAACCATCAACTAAAGTACAATGTAAAGTTGTAGTCTCAATAACAATATATCACAATATAGCATGTTGTAATTCAGTAAATAGTGTATAAGAAATAACCACATGGTAAAGACTATTTTTGTATACTACTGTGTGAATTAAATACTTGACAAATTAAGTATTTTCTCATTTTTAGTTAATGAATGTAGCGCAAAATGAATATAACAGTTCAACCGAAATTATAGAGAACTTAGTAAATATTCCCAGCTATACACCGACTATGTTTACATGCATGAAATTCAGAAAAATCAGATAAAGACAATAGTTTGATTTAACTGAGTTTGATCAGATTTTTTGAAAGACTATAAATTATCATATTGAATTATCGCTAAGCCCAACGTAAAGTATTTGTATGTATTTAATTAAAATAATTAGGGCTGTCAAAAGATAAAGCGATAACGCATTAATGTGAAAATGGGTTATATGGGTACCCACGAGTCTCTCCTTTACAGACATGCCCATACACACTTTATGATAATCACATGCAGTTTGGGGCAAGTCATAGTCAAGTCAGCACACTGACACACTGACAGCTGTTGTTGCCTGTTGGGCTGAAGTTTATCATGTTATGATTTGAGCATATTGTTTATGCTAAATGCAGATTTATGACAATATTTGTCATTGTTTTGTGCTGTTAATTGATTTCCAATAATACATATATACATACATTTACATAAAGTAAGCATATCTTCCCAATCTCATGTTGATAAGAGTATTAAAAACGTACATATCTCTCTTTAAGGTAAATTTTGAACAGATAAAGATTTCGGATTAATTTGCGATTAATCACAATTAAATATTTGAATCGATTGAAATCCCTAAAAATAATACATACTATCATATAGTAAAACCTGTTCTGCATGTAAATTGGTGTCAAAATATGTTGTCATGTTATAAGGTAGCTGGTTATGGTGAACAATTTCTGAAAGTTATCTTCTCTGCACAAAAGTTCTTAAAGAAAAAAATGCCAAAAAATGTGGAGGCTGCAATGTCATAGTTCAATTTTGTGTACACTTGCCAAAGAAACATGAGTTTGTCACAGTCAGCAATGCTGTTGTTCATGTTTGGAGTCAGAAGTTGGAAATTACAACTGGGAAAACTCTGACCTCTGAGTTGTCTGGAACGCAGCAATAGATACATGACGTAGATTAGTCCCAACCGGTCGACTCCGTGTCAGCATTAGCCTGGCAAGGTTCAGGGCTGATTTAAAACAACAGATGGCGTGTTGAGCCATTACAACCCATGAAATGCTGATTTTTTTTATGAATTTGGTGAGAAATGTCAACATCAACATCAGCATTGATGTGTTTTATCACAGTACAGTCATATCATTTAGTTCACAGCCTAAAAAAAAACATTAAACATTAAATGTACACTACCTCTTTAAGAATTTTCAGTCAAGTAACAATTTCTTAAACCAACAGGAGTAGCCACCCATGTTTCAAGGTACTTTTCTTTGTATTCTTTTTCTCTATTCTTAGTTGAAGTTAAAGTAGATTAAAAACATGTGACACTGTCATACATCGCTATTTAACTTGTCTTAAGTCTCCACTGGGCAACTTTGCACATTGGCAGCTCCAAATGGCAGCAAATGTGAGATTCAGCACCCAGAAATCATGTAACATGACAAGAGCAAACTGGAGGCAGCAAGCTCATGTTTGCCCAGCTGGCCTGTCTGATCACTTTATACCAAATGATACCAAAGAGATGAGCGAGGCATCAGATCAAACTTTGGCGAGTCCAGCTTTCTCTGGATGGAGACTCAGTGAGTTTGTTAATAAGATAATTAAGTTTGTACAGAAAATTAATCGGCATAGTCACAATCAAGCATAGTGGTCACTACAGGGGACAGATATTTATAAGCAGGTTTCTTGTATATGCGTGAGTTTTGATGGCATAGCTGCCCATCAGCTACTACAGTGGACCCAAGCGCATCACGCCATACACTGCCACTGACTGGCCAGCGATTGTAAGTGCAACAAAAATTCCTCAAAACCGAGATGGCCGCCGGACGGTCAGAAACGCCGAGCGGCTCACGAATATCTTGCTAATCCTTTAAGAGACCTTTGCAGGTCAATACAATTTAGTAAATCAAGTAACAACTAAGGAGTAAAACAGTTGTTAAAATTTCCAAATGTTGATTTTATGTTGGGGAAAAAATGAAAATTAATCATCTGTCCACTAAATTGGACATCATACATCACTGGATATATTTCAACAACAATTAATACAATTACTGCGACTTTGTTGTTCTTGAAAATACTTAATTTTCAGTAATTCTTTTGGCTGTAAATAAACTGATTGATGTTATTACAATGTAACTTGCCGTTTTTGTAACAAAAACAATATTTTGACTTGATTTTCTGTTCTGTTTTTTGTTATTTAGCAAAAAATGTTCATTGAAAAGAATATGGGCATTTTTTCGGACACTTTATAGACTAAAACATTAATCGATTGTTATAATTGGGGGTTTAATTGATAATGAAAATAATTGTTAACTGACGTCGAGCTTGTGTTTAGGGTATTATAATTTCTTTTTGGCAATTCTGTAATATGTTTTTTTTATGTATTCATTATGTTTTACGTTCAAGTCTTTTTTATAGCGACACAAATTTACCCTTGGGGGATAATGAACTTAAACTTTAAAATTGAAAAAAATCATAGTCAACCCTAAACGTCTAAACCAATTTACTTTAAAACAGTTACTATTTCAGGTGAAGAACATCTTCGAGACTGAAAATAAAATAGCAGCTTGTCTTTGACAATAATCAGAATGGACATATGTCATGATATTGTTTTGCTATATTTGTTTTGTAAATGCATTCTTCAGACGATCAACCCATTCTGCTCCCATCTGGAGTGAATTTCTCTTTCTAAGCCCGCCGCCAACCTTTAGAGCTGCCATGCAAAACTCTGCAGACAGCTCCTTCGGGTAATGTAGAAAAAGACAATAGGTGGAAACTGCTCTAACCTATTTGCCAAATGGTCTGTCATCTAATGCCCTGGTGCTGCTCTGTTGTCTAATCCTACTGCTGAAGCCTCTAAAAGGATACATCGGCCTAATAAGATGAATGGGCTTTGACCCTGAAGCTGCTAAAAGCCAACCTGGCCAATTTATCTGAGTGACCTCTACTCTTGGCAGAGACGTCCCTCACCTCTCTTGGAAGCCTTTAGGCGGGATCAATACCATAGAGGCAAAACAATCCAAAACAAGGAGTGTCTAGAAGCTGGGATGCAACCACTCATTGCCTTTTACAACCCTGAACTATGTACATAGTCGCAAAAGTCTGTATTTTGGCTGTTTTTTTTCTGTATTCAAATTTTTTTTTTTATATATTTACTAAGCTGTGTCTTTTTTTTTCTGGAGACGACAGAACCCCACCATCTGCAACTTTACTGTAATATCTGAAGGAAGAGCAACAAACATGCATAATGTGATTTGTGATTAAAGTGCATTTTCTTTTAAATATTTACATTACAGTCGGGCTGCTAAATCAGCCCTAATTCAATCAGGTTTTCTCAAATGGCTAATGTAAAGCAAGATGTCAGCTGTATACTGATTCATCAGTAATGTTATTATGCAAACCACAATCATGGCTATTCCGGGGCCCAGATAGTAACACTGAGATGTGCATTTTGAGGGAAAATAAGATTTTGTCGACTAAATTAAGGATTCTGTTTCATGTTCTGTTTATTGGTGTTGGGTTGTATTCAACCGAGATAAAAGCCCCGGCTCGGATAGGCCGAGGCAGGATACGGAGAAGAGACCCTGCTTTTACAAGAGAATATGTTTTCTCTCTTTGAGCATGAATCAGTTTACATGGTATACGATATCAATCGTTGGCCTCAAATCTATATCTGCAAAGTGCTTAGGTTTGCATTGGTGATTAGATGAATTGAACTGAGAACAGTCTGTTACTTGAGCATCCCTTCATAGCCCGGATACCTAATGCCTTTCCCCTGCCTCTGAAGTGACCACAGTTTCAGGATGCTTTGCTCTGGGCACTTGGCCAGAAAGCTTTATGTATTCTGATACCATTCATTTTTAATCAGGACCAGAATATCCTTCCAAACCCTCTTGCAAGCTGCCTTTGGCTACAAGACATCAATTTTGTTATATTCTAATTGGTTTGGCAGTTCTCCTCCGTTGTCGTCTGTATAATTTGATTGTTAATATTGCTAATAATTCCAGCAAGAACAGCTGCACCACTCATTTAAAATGCTTTCTCTTATTTTTCAGTATTTTCAGCTGCAGAATTATGCATTTCCCCCACTATGGCATATAGTGTAGAGACTGGAAATATTGTGTGGGTTCAGCACATTTTACTCGGCTTTCCACTTCGACGTGCCCAACTCGTCTCTCCGCATGCAGTGGAAGGGTTTCTTCTTCACCTGACTGCTGAGGAGAAAGGACATGAGAGCAGGGGAGGGGAATCTTCTTCTGTGGTATAATGAGTTTGACAATGAAAGTGACACTGCGTCCTCTCTGGACCTTGCCGTGTGATCAATCATAACAATGGCTCACCATTTCCCCCTCTGGATACTGACCTTTCTCCCTTCAGGAAAGGAAGTGTGTGTAGCTGTCGGAGTATGTATGCGTGTGTGTGTGTGTTCCTCTAGATTTCATCGGGCCGTCACCTTCTTTCCAATTTCCCCTTGAAGCTCTTCTGCATAGCCAGAAGGGTGTCCTTTAGCAGGGGTCCTTTTCCCTCCTCCGAAATGTAAAATGCCCAATTTAGGGAATACGGATATATTTTATTCTGACGTAGAAACTATTTTAAGCTTAGAAATTTTGGGGGAAGAGACATTAGGCTTATATATTCAAAATCCCATCATCTAAACAGCTTACAAGGTGATTTGATGCCATTACTCCAGTGAGATTAACTGCCAAGATTTCATGCAAATATCAATCAGTGAGATTATTTTAGGCAGTTTCTCTCTTAGTTCAGAGCCCGTAACTAAAGAGTGACAGAAACTGAGCTGACAGGACGTCTCATCAGGAGCCCACTTACTGTATTTTCCGTGGTTCTGTGTCCTTTTTATCTGTATGTGCAGAATATTAACGTGACTACTTAAATAAAACATTACAAATAAATCTTAAAATACTGGTACTATCAAACTCATCTCTATACGCTTCAGCCACATATGTCCCATGTGAGCAATAAGGCGTCTAGACACAATTTTATAGCCAGTTTTATGCCACTCTTAATTGTTGTTTTATCTACATGGCAGAGGTATGTACTTTCTATAATGTCTTTAAAACTATAAAAAAAAAAATGGATCAATACAGATACAGATCAGTACAGTAACTCAAGTGGTCATGTTTAAAAAAAAAAAGCCTGCGAATTTTAGATTGTAAAATGTGAATTTTTATGTTTTTTATGGTGCTACTTTCATGGATACTTTTACTTGGGATTGCTCTTGGTATTAATCTTGCTATGATTGGTATTAATCTTGCTATTAAGTACATGGAATAAAATCAGTGCATAAATGAGTCAATAAATAATGAAAAAATAAGTAAATCAGCAACAAACAAAACAAATAACATATATGAATATACTTTATGTTATAAAATATTGTTAAAAATATCTATTTTTATCACACTGCTTGACTATTGTTGGTATTATTAGGAAATGCCCCTAAGAAATAAAGGTGAAATAACTACTTTTACGCTAAAAATATGCATAGGAGGTGAGAGTTTTTCAGTCCTGAGTCAAGTCTGCATGTCTTTCTAAGGCTGCATACAACCCTGACAGCCTGCACCAATAAGGTAGGGAACCTGCATATAGCCTGAGAGGGGAGCTCCGGGGCAAAAACAATGTTGACAAGCATATTCGCTGCTGCTCGCTATAAGCTTACTACTGTGAGTGCTTGCTAATAATTTGACCCATTTGTGCCCACAGCCAAATCTTTTAATTTCCTTTGGTGGACGTGTTCTCTGGGCTCGCCTATGTGAGGAAACTTTCCAAATCCCTCAAACTGTTTGGCTGAAAAGTGAGTTTTTCTTACCATACTATATCTAATCTTTGGGCACATAATGGGACTGTTTTTGCAATATTCTCCATTATAATTTAGGACAAAAATAAACCCAAAGATTAAATATAGTATTATAAGAAAATGGCTGTATATTAGACACTTAAAGGATCAATCAAGCATTTGGTATCTATTAACTCATTAAGGCTGCCCCCTCTTAGCCGATTCGTCGACTATTTGGTTATTTTGGTCTTAGTCGACTAAGATTTCTTTAATCGATTAGTTGTTTTTTATGCTTTTTTCATGTGGAATGACTTATTTCCAAGAAATTTATGAGCACGTCTCTGGTAAACACAAGATTTAAAGTGGTGCTTTTGTGTAATTCTTTGTGGAGAAACTCAGTTTTACAGATTTGTCGATTAAATCAACTAATCAAGTATTCAACAAAATTTCATGAGTGTCCGTTGACTAAGAATTATATTGGTTGAGAACAGCCCTATAACTCATAACAAGCTGAATATCAAAGATATGAACACATATCCAGTGTAAAAAAAAAACTATGACTATTGATACAAATCTGATTTTTCATGTGATCTAAAAATGTCAAAGTCATACTGTGAGATACTCGCCCAACGTATGTCCGTCCGAGATTTCAAGACTTAAGACCAAATAGAAGAAATATTGTAGCATTTTTCCTTATCATACGAAATCTTTGGTCCCAAATGGGTTTCAAGGCAACGCAGGTGAGCATATCAACGGTTCTATAAGCTCCTCTGTTTTTTCATCTGGTGGCTGGATAGAAAGAAAACACAGTTCAATGACATTTTAGAAAGAAAATCCATGCCCCCCCATCCCCAGTGAAGATTATAGCCTTGATATGTTCTATAACTCTTCTGTGTACAGGAAACAGCCCACTGCAGGGCACATTCTGTGTACAAGCCTCCGCCAACATCTTTCACCTTATTAACTCAGGCAAATATTAGAGACTATTTGATATAGCAAAAGTAAATTGAGATCGAAACCCTTTGATTCGTGCCATTGTTTGAGCCAGATGAAACGCTCACATGACGAAAACCCTCTGAAATCCTGACTGCAGTCAAGGCCTTTTAATGAAACATTTATTCGTGTGTGTAGAAAAGACTCTAACACACTTCCACTGCCAATGAAAAGATCCAGTGGTATAATTTGTAGATGAAATGTGCTTTTAATTACATGTGTCAAAAAGGAAATGAGAGCAGCTCAACACAATTAAGACAATATATTTTTGCACATATTTTCGTCATCATACTTGGTCACTTAATTGGACTATATAAAAGTGTTGAGTTATTATTGTGGTTTCACTTTGGCTTTACTGTTAATGCACTACTGTGTAGCATAAAAACCTGCTCCACAGTAGTGTGTTTTAAATGACCGGTGGATGAATTTGAGCCACAGTGATGGGTAAACAAAGTGGGCATTTAACAAACGATTGGATTATTCTATGAAAAAGTCAACTAATTGAGTTGCCCTAACGAAGCAGAGCAGAGAGACGCTTGTGAGACGCGATGCGACACGTCTGGTGGAATCATAATCATCGTCTAGAGCAGGCTGGACTCATACACTGTTCGTAGCTATCTCCGAAAAGCAATACACTGTAATTTGTGTATATCCCACAAAATCAATTTCTGTGTAATTCACGTAATAGTGAAACAGGAAATATAAAAGGCGGCGAATGCCACGTACTAGGGAGGAGGTTGGGGTGGATAGGTGAGTCTAAAAATACCGGACTTTCTCCCAGGAGACCTGCGTTTGTGTCCTGTGTGAAACCAGAAGTCAACGTTGACTTCTTTGTCACGTAACTTATGTACTTAAGTAACGCCTTTTCTGGAATTATTTTAAGCCAAACCACGATCTTTTCCTAAGACTAAATAAGTAGTTTTGTTGCCTAAACCTAAATAAGAGGTTTGATTTCATAATCCTAACCGAGACGATCTTTTCCTAAGCCTAAATAAGTCGTTTCATTGTCTAAACCTAAAGAAGCTGTTTCCTGTGAAGACAAAAGTTTATCTTTTCTAAAAAACTGTATGCATGTAATGAGCAGAAATTAACACGTGTTGCTGGACATTCATAGGAAAACGAACAAAAAAGGAGGAATAATTTTTTTTCTAAGATATCATACGAAACGTTGCATGAGAAGTTAGCTACATCTCCTCTTGTATCTTCTCGACCAATCAGAGTAAGGTTCCTTCTTTCTTCTCTTTATGTTTATTGGCGGATCGCATACCCAAGTAAAAAGATGCATTCTGCCACTTACTGCGAATAAAGTGAATAAATATTAAAATAAATTGAATTACGGGAAAAATGTGTAGTCGTTATTTTCAAAACATCACACAAAAGTTAGTTGCTCACAAAAGGTGTGATTAAAAAAATGGTGGCTGGTAAAAACAATATGAAAAAAATGTAATTTCTAATTTGTGTTTTATTCTTTGGGTGTAACTCCATTCATAACATTCCAGCAGGGCTTGGGCTCAGTGATTTCCTGAAGGACACGTTGGGAACAAGGCACAAAAGACCTTTTTCAAACCCGCTATTTAGAGGACAGACAAGCAAGCGTGACACAAGATGATCCTACCGGTACGGCGACAAGCTGAACAGAGACATTTTCTACATTCAGATGAGACCACAACAGAACAATCACCTTGATTTCTAACTTTTTGATTGCAAACATCCAATACTGAGGAGCGAAAAGGTCAAAGCCGTAGCACCATGACGATAGATATAACAAATATTCTCGTGTCCCTGGATAGGGGAGAGAAAGGAGGTGGTGAAAGGAAGAAGACATGAAACCAAACAGATTGGTGGGTTGGTGCTAGTCTGGGGACGACGTTGGAACACCCAAAAGAGAGAAAATCTATTTTACCCAATATGAAATAAAAAAAAAACCTAGATACTACAATATATCCTGATTTCTCAACTTCTGTCTGTCTTCTCAACATTAAAGATGTTTTACTTTACATTTATACTTTGTTTTTTATGCAAAAAATAAGCTTATAGTTTACCAATTATCCACTTTACAAGCAATCATTGTAACCCATCTCAGGTGACCGAAGATGGATAGGTTCAGAAAATGGTTGCTAAGGAGATACCAGTAATACATGTAATTATGGACAACACAATTGGACGAACATGCTAATCCGTGTTTCTTCCATTGATATTCATAGAGTATAAAATGTCTTCCTGGCTATTTCCGTGTTGCACGGTAATACAATCACTCAATTAGACTGTGTGATGAAGTGAAATGAGCCATTTTCTCTTGAGGATGGTAAATAGTGGCCCTCGTAATTGACAACTGCAGTATAATTCCTAATCGTAATAACATGTCCTGCAGTCTGACGCCCGCAAGTGATTAGACCGAGCCAAGTGCGGGCTAACACGGTGTTGTCAGCGATGCTCGGCAGAATGGATCTGAAGTTGGAGAGGAAAATGTTGATACTCAATGATTAGGTGACAGAGAATAGATGTCAGACAGAGTTAATAGCTTTTTACGGCGCAGCTGCATCTCTGCAGACTATGTAACACCCGTGTGACTCACAGGATGTAGACTGTGCACGTATAAGCCTGCCATTGGCTGCCTATTTCAGACGCTGCATCCTGGGCTTAGCTCCGTCCAAGACGATTGTGATTGGTTTAAGAAATACAAATAACCCAGAGCGGTTTTTGTTTTTTTTCTCCCCCCTTAGTGCGGAATTATGATCCGGCAGACGTTTCTCCAGCGCTGGCAGTGTGGAGACATGTCTGGCTATGCGAGACTAATGTAACACTAACCCTGACAGATTAACCCAGACACTCATTTACACACAAGTGCACCACTTGAAACTAGACTTCTTACTGGCAAATTACGGGCACGACATAGTAGGTTGAGTATCAACCTTTGGACTAAAGCTGAAACAATCAGTTGATTAATCCATTACTGGGAGTACAGGAAATTAATCACCAGCTATTTTGATAATAGTTTAATCATTTGAGTCATTTATGATGCAAAAAAAGGCCGACAAATTGTTGGTTCCAGCTTGTCAGATGTGAGGATTTGCTGCTTTTTTCAGTTTTATATCACTGTCTATCGAATATATATTTGAGTTTTGGACTGTAAGTCGGACAGAACAAGACAGTTGAAGACATTACCTTCGGCTCTGAGAAGTTGTGATGGACATTCTTTAAATTTTTCTGATCTTGATAGACTAAATGATTAATCCTATTGAAAAAAAAAATAATTGCAAACTAGCATTTGCATTAATTGCATCCATATTTTAAAGGGGACATATCATGATAAACTCACTTTTTCAGTTAGCAATATCTAGACTAGATATTGTCTTAGATTTTGGATATCGTAATATGATAATATGGCATAAGTGTTGTTTTTTCCTGGTTTTAAAGGCTGCATTGCAGTTAAGTGATGCAATTTTCTGAATTTACTAGACTGTTCAAGCTGCACTATTATTTGCCTTTACCTACTTAGTCATTATATCCACATTACTGATGATTATTTATCAAAAATGTAATTTGTAAATATTTTGTGAAAGCACCAATAGTCAACCCTACAATATCGATATCGAGGTATTTGGTAAAAAATATTGTGATATTTGTTTTTCTCTATATCGCCCGGTGCTAAAATGGAGTGTTTCAGACAGACTGTCAATACAGGTTTATTAAGACAGACAGTATGAGAAAAATAAATTGTTTTTTGAACAATAAAGAATGTAAACATGTTCTAGTAGAAACCCAAAATACCAGTATGAAGCTGGATATGAGCATGATATGCCCCCTTTAAACCCTCCCAAATAGAGACTGATAATGCATTATATCTATTTGCAATGTTGATGAAGCACAATATTCAAATTCTGGATTAAAAATAAATTCTAAAAATTACCCCAGATCAAGCCATAATTACCATCACATAAGTCGTGGCAATGATTTAAGATAATGAATGCATTCATTACCTAATATTTCTACATAAAAATAAAGTTTCTTCACATGGAAGTAGTAACTCTATCTTTCCCGCATAGAAGGGATATAGTAGTTTCAAGAAAATCTGTTTTCCCTTATTAATGTGCAAATTTATTCAGCAAGACACTCCGAAGTCTAATCAGATCATCCACTCTGTAGGGGGTCGCTGTGGTGTGAGTGGAAACTTTTTCACCATGTTGTGTCGATGTGTTCACGAGAATGTGTCTACACACGCAGATATACTCCACCAAAAAGACAAGAGGACATCTCACACATACAATTCATCACGGTGTAGAGCAGCAAAAAAGGATAAATCGAAATTCCGATATTGGTCAGTTTGTCATTTGCTCTGATGGAGGTTCAAATGTTACGACCTTTGCTCTGCACAGAAACAGACCAATGACCTCCTCAAGGCTTTCTCCAAAATCCTCTCCAAAATAGAAATCTTCTCACAACCCTGATGAGCACAACACCTGCTCTGACACCTCGGCGCGTCACCGCCACATCCCGCATCCCCTGTCACTAACAATGTGAGCACTTAACCAGTGACAGCGGCAGCAAGCAGGGAAGTGATGACAATAAATGATGGCAATCAAAAGCGCGGCTCCTCTTTTTTGACGAGGCACGAGAAAAAGCTCCGACACCTTCCCGGCTCCTATTAAACAAATGATGAAACTGTTTTCCCTGCCAGTCTTGGAGCGTTCTTCAAAAAAACATCACAGATGGTCAGCCCTTTTGACCAGAGAAAAAAACCCTCTGATGTTATTTATTCTTTTTGTGGTCGGGCTTGTGCCATATTGAATTATGAAAGTGGCGAGGGAGGATTTCTGCCTGCGACGATCAATAGGCTGATTCCACTGTCACAATACAAGGCGCAGATCTGAGACTGGAGTTTGACAGATGGCGTGTCACCTTCGTCAGCGTGACGTCCCGCGCGCACACGCCTGTGTAAATGTCTGCACTTTTGCTTGATTTTTTTCGTATCTTAGAGAGATGCGGTGAAACAAAGTGAGATACGCGAGTGTGTGCGGGCATATGTGTGTGTGTGTGTGTGTACGTGAGACAGGAGAGATGCAGAGTGAGGGAACACGAAATATGTGCACACACAGAGAAGCATGTTAGAGGGTGTCTGATATGCTTTCATACTCCCACCCAAAAAGCCTTTGGTGCTTGCTGTGCTACAGCACACGTTGCCGTGACTCCTCTACTGATTTAATTAACCTTTTACTGGCACTGTTCACACAATGAATCTGTGCGCTACACTCGACTGTACGACTGCAATGTGGACCTGTGACTCGGACAAATTGAAGTTATTTTCTTTGATACATCCCCTCGTAAACAGTCCGGGGACATGAACTTGTGCAGCCAACTCTAACCATCCTTCCATGAAAACATCAAAAAGGGACTTTTTTTCCCCCCCTCAGAAATTACTTTGGACAGAAGTTGCAGGCCAGAGCAAGTGATGCTTCCTTAAAAAAAGGATGACAGGCGTCGCGGTGGAAGTCCCTTTCTCCTAACCAGAGGTCAGCAGACGCCAAGCCCCTCCACCAAACAATAAACCCCATGTGTGACGGTTTATACAGCCGAGGAGGGCTGCCTGTCACGGTGTGCTGCAGTGCTGTAGCTGCAGTACCTAACAAGTCAGTGCGCGCTTTTTCACACCCTATTAGGAATACAACTCAACTGGGCCATGCTATGTTTCTGTTCCGTGCAGTCATTCATGTTTTATGAGGGGTATAATATTGATTCTGAAGGAAGCACAGTCAACATTAGGGTAGGGAAAAAAACACCTCTCTCCATGTTCACGTTTGCACAGCAGCTATACGTTGACCTCGTGGTCTATAATATGAATATTAATATCAGGTTAACACTTGAACCTAAACTATAATAATTTAATAATATAAAACATTAAAAATGCATTGCAAGAAAGCACTACAGGGAACCGGTAACCGCAGTATGGCGGCCCCCGTTGGAAGTGTCTGCCTCACAGTTGGCTTTGTTACAAGGTGATATGTTTGCTTTTTTTTTTTTTTTATATGACAACATTTGCTGTTGTTTATCTTCAGTTTTTGTTACCAGAACTGACACTGCTGAAGATTATTTTGTGTGTATTTTTGAGGCTTTAAATGTACTATTGGTAACATTAGATCTCACATTCTCCCTCCCTTGTTCCATTGCATTTACTTCACAACATGTCGTTGCCAGGCACTTACTGTCAATCTCAGCCATTTATCCGTTTTTTCACACTAACTGACGAACCAGAGATACCATGTGATAACGTCGTTTTGCTATTGGCTCACAAGCGTGGTTAGAAGTGGGACCCAAACGTCAGATATATTCCACAGATAAACCTAAAAAATATTTTGGACCCACCGAAATTTTTAAAATGATTAATCAACAATCATAATTTTTTTTCAGCAAAAGCCATACTTTTATTCATCACCTTTCTAAAGGCTCTGTAGATATATTATTTATTTTTTTAAATATTCGTCTACCTAAAAATGTTATCAATAAGACCTTTAAATCTTAAATTTAATAGGCATTTTTAACTCTAATAAATTGACAAAATTGCATTCCATCTATTACAGAGCATTTAAAAAGAATGTATATAGTTATATCATCTATTTTCCATTTTCCAAGACATTAAAACAAATTCCACATTACACACTGACAACTGCTGGCCTGCGTGGGACTGCAATACCCAAGGACAACAAGTGACCCACATACTAACCCGTGCATTACAAGTAATGCTTTGGTAAAGACCGAGGTCACATTATGAAACCAGTTACATGTCTTGGTATTTCATTCTGTAATTGGTGTTTGAAGGGCAACTCTAAAGGAGGATACTTTTGTCATTAAAAATACAGGAATATTTCAAACACACTGACTCCATCGATTTTGCTAAATTATAAAAGCGTTACAAATTATTTAAAAAACTATCTTAGAATACTAACTGGGGCACCAGCGATTTCAATCAATTCCATAACTCCATATAAATTAATTTCACATAATGCAGATGTAATTAATGCATTACATGAAGTCACTATATTATACTGTTGCTGGGGGAATGGAGCTTTAGTTGGATGACTTGTTTTTCTTCTAATCTTCAGCAATTAACATCCTTTCAATAAATGTTAACTGAGAAGAGGAATTTAACTTCCAGTAAACTGTTTAAAAGCTCCATTTTGTCTCACTTCAACTGCTGAGTGCAAACATGTCTTTTTTTACATCGGGGTGCCACTTCTAGCAGAGTTACGCTCCCCACAGACAGGAAGTTCCAACACCATACAGCTGCTACATGTCACAGCGCTAATGTAACACGAGACAGTCAGTGAGCATATGCAAATGCATGTGTATATACGTATGCATGTATGAGTGGGTGTGTGTTTGTGCATGGCAAGCTATCACTGTCAGGTATAGGGATTTATGGAGTAAATTATTTTTTTTTTTAATTAATCACAAGTATATCACTGTAAGCATGAATATATTTAAATTTAAATTAAGAGTTATTTATAATTTCTTTTTAAATATTTTCAAAAATTAAGTGAATTTTCCACATGTACGTGCTGGAAATAAATTATGTATGAATAAATCAATTTAAAAGTGCATAAAAATGAAGGCTTTGTTTTGTTTCTTTGGTATAAAAGCAAGCTATGCTGTGTACTGCTTATATGGTATATACTAAATGTAAACAGGATGGTGTCGTCTATTGAGATTTACAAATAACTGCTGAGGATCACATGGACATTCTTACAACTAGAAAACCAATAAAACGGACACTTTAAATCAATCAATTTTGTTTTCAAGGGATTCTATTACTGGCAGGGGGATTATCTTAAGTGTAAAATCAATGAAAGCTGCTTAACAGATCTCTTCTTTTCCTCCTTCATTAAAAAAAAAAAAAAAAAAAAATCTGACAACTTCATGTTATGTCATAAATAATCTGATATAAATAGTTATATTATGAGGCACTAATACAATTAGGGCTTGGCTTTAAAAAAAATATTACAACACGAGATGTAAAAATGTCAATAAACCTTTTTAAACAGTTGACACATGAGCTTAAAAAAAATCATTGACTGCACAGAACTTCACTGACAGCTCTTTCACTGGCTGGGTCCTCTCTATTATTGAGACATTGAAAAACATACTTACAAATGTATCACTTAAGAAAACAACCACTCTCATTCTGACTCTGTGGCTGCACTTAGCGGATAATTCAAAGATGCCGCTCGACAGGATGACCACTCTAGTTTCATTTCTTAAAAAGGTGGACCTCTTATTCTTGAATCACGAAGGTTAACACTCGCAGACGCCGCGCGCTCTCCGTGAATGTGCCGAGGCTTTGGGTACTTGTCTGTGTCGAACACTCTGTTGAACAGAGCGAATTAGAATGAAATATTGAGTTCATTTATGAATAAGTGGGGCTGAACGGCCCCTTGTCGGAGCTTCTGCATGCATATTCAGTTGATGGAAACCTTTGGATGGGTCATTTCTCTTAGCTGCTTCATTAAATAGTGAAAGTCAAAAGTGCAATGCCTCCTGACAAAAAAAAAACAAAAAGCGACCAAGATCTATAGAGGTGGAACGGTGGGAAAGATTTTCCTTTGCTGCGGCTCAAAACATAGATGACATAAAGGAACTCCAAAAATGGTTTAACCAAAAAAAAAAAAAAAAAAAGAGAATTTTAAATCACACCTCGACTCTCATTGCTCCTCCTACTGTACATTTCCAGCATATTAAAATTATGTGCAGTTAAAAGAACAAACATACACTTGCATAAATAAATTAGTTCTTAGATGTTATTTTGCTTTTGTTAGATTAAAAAGGCATGGCACCTGGGATAAAGATCTAGCAGGTATTGTTGATTTCCTCTATAATGAAACTAATTGAGACAATAGCGAGTTAGATAAAGTCCCAGTGGGACGCTGTACTAACTAGAGCCAATCAGCAGCAGCTTCTTGAGACGTTTCCAAAAGAAACTCCAGAGGAGGTATGCCAGAGGGGGCGTAGGGTTGGTGTGTGTGTGTGTGTGTGTGTGTATGTGTGTGTGTGTGTGTGCGTGCTCAAGCAGTTTAAGTGGTGGGGGGCAGGTGCAATCGAAGCTCAATAGAGAACCTATTGAAGCTCTGCGTCGTCCTGGAGAATGGAGCCACGACTGGTGTGTATGGTTTCGTGCTTGGCATGTACAGCAACAAATATGACTGGAGCCCAGCACTAAGGAGGTGAGGGTCATGTTTACCGCCACCTCTGTGGTTAGGGCGAGCATTTAGTGACTCATAAACGTATACGGTGCATTGGGCCAAAGCAAAGGCCAGGCACTGGAACAAATACTGGGGTTTGGATTCTGACGGCGTTTTGGGTAACGGTAAAATACTTACTCAGCTCCACCCCCCGGAGAGAAACTCACTATGATGAATACCACCATTAAGAAAATGACTTGTCTCAAATGTCAGACTGTGGCCAATGTTTTCAGAATAAAAATTGATTGCACACGAACACAAGACATTTTCCTTTTTACCCTCTATTTAATGTTCTTGCCAGTGTGATCAACCCTAATTATTTTAACTGCCTGCCACTCTTTGAGATCATCGGTTTCTTAAAATAATTAGAGCTTTACATTCAATGTGTTTTAATGGTGATGGCTCACACCATGATGATGATGGATGGTGCACAATGTCAGGAGCACTCAACGCCAGGGAGGAACTTTTAAAGCTTTACACTAAAACATATGAGGCTGAGTGGATAAATTCAATGACAGGGGGGGGAAATGTTACTGACTTAGAGCAGAGGCTGAAAAGATGCAATGCATTTCAATAAATATTTTTGAAAAGCAGCACTAAATGCCATTTTAAAGCAGATTACAAGAGATATAAAGGATTTTACAGACTGCAAACTAACCTTCCAGGAAGTAATGGCAACCAAAACAACAAGATAACATAAAGAAATGTTTAAAAATGTGTAGATTTAACAACAATATGCAGCTACCTCGTATGCATTGCCGCAACAAAGATTTGCCCTCTTCAAACAGAGAACCTCAATCCTCTGTCTCAGGTTTCCAGCATGATCAAATTTGCACTTCAAACCATTGTACCCATTTAATCAGCCATTGTGCATGCCCAGTCAACCACTGCAGAATTTCCAAGCAAAATCTCAGAGTGAGGCACACAAAGCTATCTTTGATTATACGCTAGCCCATGGGGAAACTTTATCAAACTCCTTTGCTTCCTGTGGAGAAGGACCAGGTGACTAGGAACTACTCAATCGGAAGGCCAAATTCTTTTCCGCGTGCGGCGAGGAATCACGCCTTTGATCCGAAGAAAGGCAGCTGCAAATGCCTCTCCAGATACCCGGCACCAACCAATCGCGCTTCCACTTCCTTCCACCAATCAGGGCCTTGTCTCCAGCCCCGACCATAATCCAACCCACTGCTGCCTTTTTCTACACACCGATTCCTCCCCCTTTTGAAAAGCGATGAAAGCGCGATCCGCAAAACAAATACTCATTTTAAGATTAAAGAATGAAAAGTGTGCCGTACTCACCCATCTCATTGTCCGATTTATTGTCCATTTCCGTGTCAGTGAGCGTCAGCGCTGAGTTAGAGCGACTGGAGAGGCATGAATCCTGCCCAGACTTTGCACCCGTTCCCCAAAGAGTCATGGTACGTTCCGGTGATACAGGTTCATGGTTCTC